>CAUYQG010207494.1:0-19352 GCA_963574415.1 Tarsius wallacei
AAGGGAACACTTCTACACTGTTGGTGGGAGTGTAAACTAGTGCAACCTCTGTGGAAAGCAGTGTGGCGATTCCTAAAAGCTCTAAATATCGACCTCCCATATGACCCCGCAATCCCCCTACTGGGAATATACCCTGAAGAACTCAAATCACTCTATCAAAAAGATACCTGCACACATATGTTTATCGCAGCATTGTTCACAATAGCAAGAACCTGAGACCAACCATGCTGTCCATGTCCATGCTGTCCCCAAAAGAGGACTGGATTTTTAAAATGTGGTACATATACATGATGGAATACCACGCAGCCATAAAAAAGAACAAAATCATGAATTTCGCAGCAACCTGGATGGAACTAAAGTCTATAATACTGAGTGATCTCTCACAGAAACAAAGATCTGAGTATCACATGTTCTCATTCATAAGTGGACCTTGAACATCTATCATAATACTGTAAGAAAAGGATTGACAGTGGTGGGAATCTATGGTGGGGGGGACAGGGAGGGCAAGGGTGGTGAGATTAACGGTAGTCAATATCTGTCTGGGGATGGGGGGACACCCCTTATCAACAAGGGTGCCTGAACGATGCATATTTGTATTCACAACCCTTGACTGTACCCCACAATTTTAAAATAAAAAATATGTTAAAAAAAGAACCTTGTTCTAGATCTCATATCTTATTCAAAAAGTAACTTGAAATGGATCATAGATTTTATTGTAAAACATAAAATATGACTTTTAGAATTAAACAGGAGAGAACCTGTGGAATGTTGGCTTGTTGAAGAATTCTTAGATATAATGCCAATAGCATGACCTATTAAAAGTCGATCAATTGAACTTTGTAAAAATAAAAATGTTTGCACCGTGAAGGACCCTCTTAAGTGGATGGTTGCACTTTACTTGGGTAACTTTGCAATGGTTTAAAAGAAGCAAGATATGACATAGTCTTTGAATCACTTCATAGACTAGTATAGACAGCAGAGGGCCTTGTTGATTTTAATTGACTTCTTCACAGTCTTTTCCCAGTGGCATGATGTCTTTCTTAACAAGCAACTGTTAGAACTGTACAGGATATATCAAGTTTGGATATGCTTTGATTCTGTTCTATTCTCTGTGGTTAGAAGCATTTGCCTGGCCTTACCTATAGCTCCTTACTGATATGCTACTTACTGATCTTACATGGAAATGTGACAAAAATTAGAAAATAAATTTTCTTTGAAGTGGAAAAAAAATAAATAAATAAATAAATAAATCTTTACCAAATTACCTGCATCGACTTCCTACATTACCCAACGAGAAATTTTGAGTGAAGGTCTGTATTAGTTACCTAGGGCTGCCATAACAAAGTACCACAAACTAGGTGACTTAAAACAAAAACCTATAATCTCACAGTTCAGGAGGCTAGAAGTTCTGAAATCAAAGTGTTGACAGGGTCATGCTACTTTCAGAATCTCTAGGGAGAACTCTGTCTTGCCTCCTCCAGGTTCTGGAAGTTCTAGGCATTTGGTAGCTTACAGCTGAATCATTCCAGTCTCTGAATTGGTCTTTACATGGTGTTTTCCCTGTGTGTGTCTGTCTTCATGTGGCATTTTCCTCTTATAAAGACATCACTCATTGAATTAAGGCTCACCCTAATGGCCTCATCTTGATTATATCTGTAAAGATCCTATTTCCAAATAAGCTCACATTTTTATGCATGGGGGTTAGGAGTTGGACATATCTTTTGAGGGGACATAATTCCACCCAAAACAGAAGATCTTCTGACAGTTTTTCATAGCATCAATATTTCAATGCACACATGTTTTTATAATTGTCTTTTCTATGATAGTGACTGAGACAAAAACCAACTTATTCACCCTTAGGGACCTTTTTGTCTGCCACTTGTACTAGCAACATTCAAGGAAATAAAATTTTCTTTACAGTAAATTGTTATTCTCATCCTTCACATGTCCGAAGAAGGTTGTTCTGTAGTCATCTCCTCTTTGGTCTAAGTGAATCTCCTTGATTTCTGTGTCACGGCATCTTTGTGTTAACTATAAATTGTTTTGCTTTCCAAATTCAAAATAAATCTTTGTTGTTTGATAGGAGCCACATTCCTTTTTTTTTTTTTTTTTTTTAGTTGGAGTCTCACTCCGTCGCCCAGACTGGAGTACAGTGGCCATCCCTGGCCACCACAGCCACGACCTGCTGGGCTCCGGTGATCCTTCCGCCTCAGCCTTCCAAGTAGCTGAAACCACAGGCGCGCGCTACCACGCCCGGCTAGTTTTTTGATTTATTGTAGAGATGAGGTCTTGTCTGCCCAGGCAGGTCTTGAACCCACGGGCTCAGGCAACACATTCCTGATAGAAACAATTTAATGCTCTAAATCAGAATCTGAAATCTGTTTGAGATAAGAGTCTGCTCACGTGGTTGACTTGGGGTATCAGTTAGGTTTCTCTTGGTTGCAAGCAAAATGAATCTATTCTAATATTAAGCAGATGAGGGAAAGAAAGAAAGTAGAATATTATTGGGGTGCTTATTAGTTTGCTAGGACTACTGTAACACAGTTCCATAGGCTGGGTGGATTAAACAAAAGAAATGTACTGTCAATTTGTTCTGGAGGCTAGAAGTCTAAGATTAAGGTATAGGTAGGGTTGGTTTCTTCTGAGAGATGTGAGGGAGAGTTTGTTCATGTCTCTCTCTTGGCTTCTGATGGTTTGCTAGAAATATTTGGCATTCCTTGGCTTGAAGATGCATCACCCCAAACTCTACCTTCCCATCACATGCCATTCTCCCTGTGTGTGTATGTTTGCCTCTGAGTCAAAATTTTCCATATTTGTAAGAACATCAGTCATACTGGATTAGGGCCTATCCCATGACCTCATTTTAGCTTGATTATCTCCGAAAGGCCCTATCTCCAAATAAAGTCACCAAGGGTTAGAACTCTAATACCTTTTTTGGGCGGGGGAGGCTTCTACAATTCAACTCAGAACAGTGGGAGAGTGGCTTGTGTATTAAATCAATAGAGTCTGATCATAAAGGGAAGGAAACCAAACATGTCTGATTACTGGGATTTGTGAACCTATCTCTCTCCCATGGATATGCTTCGGTTCAGACAGACATTACACATTTGCCGTGTTTCTGTGCCCTGAATTTCACATCTTTGTGAATAATTGTATTGGTCCATTTTGGCTCAGGTACCTTCACTTAGATCAGTCATCAGTAGTCATAGAATGAGGGTACAGGAGAGAATGGCCTTGGCACTTGAGGGGTGTGTGTGTGTGTGTGTGTGTGTGTGAGTGTGTGTGTGTGTGTTCGTAAGGATTTTGTCCCCTACAAAAGTTGGTGAGTCATTGTAACACGGAGCTAGTAAGAGGATATCTCCTGCCCTTACTTCCCTCATCTCATCCCAATCTCTGGAGAGGAAAGACTGCCAGTGCTCCCAAAGAAGGATTGTTTTTTTGCTGATTCAAAAAGGAGTATCCATTGACTTCCTACAATATGTTCTACACTGTCCTGAGGGTATAAGCAATAGGTGCTGACATTCAGCCATTTACATTGATAAGACAAGTAGGAAATCAATTTTTATTTAGTCCCAAGTCCAGCACACAGCTTACCATGAGGGTGTTAGGTATACTGACAAGCATTCCTAAAAGGGACCACACTTGGATTCTCACGTTAAACCACCTTACAAGCGCATGACAGTCAGTCCTATTTTGTTGAGATGTCCAACCAAGAGTTTCCCCATTGCCAGTATCTACAGGGCTCCCATGTGCTCCCCTAGACAGTCACAGGCCTGGCTCAGATGGAGGAAGACCCAGGAAACTCCAAAGAGGGAGTCCATTGATCATGGATCCATGCTTGCTTTGGTGTCCATGACTGCTCCCCATTGGGAGTTTGATGAATATTCAAGGACATAAAGGACATAAATCCACTCACTGGCTCAGCTATTATATGCTCATGGGATCTGAGAGGCTCAGTATGTCTTCCTAAGTATTTCATTTCCTTCTCAGGGGCCACAGAGGTGCCACTAAGTGATGAGGCCCATAAACCACTGCATCTGTTTGTTTGTCATTTTTCTTTAATGGAAGTTTTACAAGACTCTTTCCCAGCAGGGTCACAATCTCAACACATGTCATTTGCTGTACGCTTTGCTGGAACATTGTGTTGTGCTGGGCCTGAATTAAATGTACAATTACAGCATATTTTCTTGAAAGGAGTTTTGACAATGATAAATGCATAGACATTTTTTCTATACCCAGACAACCTGATTCCTTGCCCATCAAGTTGCTCAGGATTCGGTTTGAAGAACTGGTCTTTTGTAAACAGGGAAGCATGGATGCTGCCTATGAAATGTACAGGACTGAGTTCAAAGGCCACTTCTGCCAATTATACCCCATCCAAGTTGGGCAGCATTCTTAACCCTGCTAGCCTCAGTCAATTAGCAATAATCTTGCCTTCGATAAACCTCATTGGCTATGGTACTTCCATTGAGCAAAACTTAGCCTCAGTTTTCTTATCTGTAAAACAAAACAGTTTTAAATTACTTCCCTTATAGTACTGTTGTGTTAAATATGACAATGCTTGAAAGTAACTAGCAGAATCCCCAGCCAATAGTGAGCTCTCAATGAGTTTTGCCTGGTGTTCATGCAGGTAAGTCATCTTCTTGTTTATAGTAATGGCACTAATGTGAATTTAGATCCCAATAATATGGGGAAAAATACTGGTTGTTTTTCAACAAGCAGTGAATGAACGGTATTTTTCTGCAGACCCTTATCTAAAATAACAGTAGCTAACATCTATTTATTTAACACATGCTAGGTAATGTGATAATGCTTCCATAGATCATACAGTTGAATTCTCATGCCAACCCTGTGGTTATGAACTTTATATTATTTGTCTTACATATCAGAAATCCTAGTGGGCCAAATATAGCCCTTTTGTCCCCTCAAATCCACTGTCCACTATTCTCCACCCTCCTGTGTCACAAGATGCTGACCTATGTGGACCTTTAGAAAGGAAACCAGAGGAGTTGACACCTTATCTTGCTCTCCCTTCATCTCTGATCTCTCACTGGTGTTCCTAAATCACTGAAGCCAGCTGGAAGCCAGAAGGCAAGGCTGCCAGGTGCTCTGCCCAAGGACAGAGCAGAGCATTAGAAGGGAAAGTGGATTCAGAGGGCCAAGCAAATCTACACATCACATCTGCTTGTGAAAATACTGCCAATAAGTGCCATTTGCTTTAAGCAATAGAGAATTTGTTATCCCCTTTGCTCTACTATTCCAAACTGCTCGTTTCCTTCTCTTTTTTCTCCTCACAGATTGTAAACTCTTGATATAGTAGGATACTTGGAATGGGTTAGAATTTTAGTGTAATCCAGTCTATTTTAGAGTTGAGGCTATTTCATTGTGAAAAGGTCAAGTTAAGAATACATCACTAAACATCCATTTATCCTATATTTTCTCATCCTATAGAGGAATGTTATTGCCAAATATGACAATAAAGTCGTTATTGCTGTAATTTTTGTAGCAAAACAAGTATATTTCTTAATGAATTTTGGTTTATTAGATCAGCAATTGCCAACATGGGGTTCCTGGGTTTTAGGAGACCATGGTGGTAGCAATGGAGGTCTGAAAGCTATTTTAAATATTTCAGAAAATCTAATATAATCACATTTTTACAAGTGATAAAGCTTCTCAGACTAACAAAAACATCAAGATATTTTGCTTTATGACAGAAATGATATTAGTTCTGTGGGGTGAACTTAGTAATTTCATTCTGACCAGAAGCTCTGATTGGCAGTTGCATGTGTCTTTGATTAATAAAACATAGGAGAGCAAATAAATTATTACTTAATCTGTGCAGTTTGCTAGATAAAGTCTTTGAAAACCTAGAGTCAATTGGATGGAAGATAATTAACTGGATGCTCAGTGGTGAAATAATAAGCACAATACTGGCTTGGCATTTCTCATATATGTAGGAAAGCCAAGATGGGCTTCCAGATGGACCAAGATCTGATAAAAAAATTCAAGTCAATTATCTGTTTTTAAAAACAACAGCAACAGTAATAATAGTGATAATTGCCAACAGTTCTTACGTGGCCAGAAGTAGTGCTGAAATGCCCTATGTGTAATATCTTATTTTATCCTCCCAGTAGACCTAAGAAAAAGGCACTCTAATTATCTCTTATCTTAGGCTGGTCTCCCTCAGAAGCAGACTCAGACAAGGATTTATGTGCAGATAGTTTATTTGGGAGCTAATGCCAAGAAACACTGGTAAGAATGAAGACGTAAGCTGGGGAAGGGGGAAAGAAAGCCAATGCAGGATGCATTAGCAAGCAGACTGGCTGCTGTGGACAACTGGGACTCAATTCCCCTTGGCATGTCTGGGGACAGTGTAGAACACACCTCTGAGATGTACCACGGGATAGGCTATGAAGCTGGGGTATTGATCGACTCAGCTCCTGTTTGTAATTAGTTCAGAGTTGTTTTCAGAGAAGTGATTTCCCAGAGCATATGGGCACAGGTTTGTCCTGTTAGATTGAAAGGGGGTAAACATGTTCCTATCTAGAGAAAGTTCTCAAGTAGAGAGACACAGGGACTTACAGAAAGAAGCCTATGGTAGGGCTTAAGCATGTGAGCAAGTACCAACAATATCTGCTGCAGTTCCATCCTGCAGATGAAAAAGCCAAGACTTCATGAGCTGAAATAATTTGTCCAAAGTCACAAAATGCTTGTGATGGTGTGCTCTTTCATAAAGGTTTGTGTTTTTTTTTAACCACCTATGACTAACAGCTATCAATATATAATAATCTACCAAATGAGTTATTGTTCTTGGAGTTTCATTTTCTACAACAGCTTTATTGAGATATAATTCATATAACCATACAATTCATTCATTTGAAATGCACGACTCCATGGTTTTCAGTCTATTTACAGAATTGTGCAACCATCATCAAAATCAATTTTAGAGCATTGTTATCACCCAAAAAGAAACACTATACAGTCATGTCCCATTTTCCCCCATCATGTCCCGAGCCCCTGAGAATCAAAGAATATCTTTCTGTCTCTATAAAATTTGCCTTCTATGGACATTTTATGTAAATGGAATGATACAACATGTGATCTTTTGTGTCTGCCTTCTTTCACTTAGTATGTTGTTTTGAAGGTTCATCTCTGTTGTAGCATGTGTCAGTACTTAATTCCTATGTATTGCCAAGTAATATTCCATTGTATAGCTATACCACATTTGTTTATCCATGTATCAGTTTATGCAAAATTTAGTTGCTTCACATTCTGGCTATTTTGAATAATATTGCTCTGAAAATTTGTTTATAAGCTTTTGTGTGGATATGTTTTAATTTCCCTTTGGTATCTACCTACATGTTGCTAGGTTATATGGAAACTCTATTTTTAACCTTTTGAGGAACTGCCAGGTTCTTTTCCAAAGCAGTCCTGGAGTTTATTGATGACTTTAATCTGCTGTTCAATTAAGCAAGCTGCCTGCCTAGCACTGTTTGGCAAAGAAGAAAAATCACTATCACACACTTGCAAACATAGATTTCTAGAATTTCTAAAGCATTCAAAAAGGGTGTTAACAGTGTATTATCAGAGTTGACTTAGGTTATGCCTAGGACTCAATGCCTGCACTTGCTTTTTACTGATAAATGATTAATACATTAGCTTCATAATTATCCATTTAGTTTATGATTATGGGTTGTCTAGTTAACTCTACTGGGTGTAGTGATGCATGTTTTTATCAAGAGTATTTTTGGTCTGCAGTGCCTAAATAGCTAAAATTTAAAGTATAGACAAGTGGCAGTTCATTAAACATGCATTCACTTTTGTTTTTATTCAGCACCTACAGTGAATCAGGTAGTGTGTTAGGTGCTGTGAATACAGTGGGAGGTGGGATGCAAAAACAGACACAATCGAATTAGGGAAAAATAAACTTTGAGGAACTGCACCCAAAGATACACTGTTTATTTATTGCCGGGATTGTTTTCATAGCAAGCAGCTACTGCATCCCTATAATTCACCCTGAATCTAAGGCAAGCTCTGCTCAAAAATGCTGGATTGTCAATAAATGCTGCTATCTGGCTAATTATAAGCCACACAAGAAAGAAGTGCAAAAACTCTTCCCCGTGAGGGGCTTTCAATATAAATAGAGAGAGAGAGAGAATGCCTTGAGGTGTGGCTTCCACCTGGCATAACAAAAATAAAATATGTTAATACTGATGAGGACTGTGCTGGTTGATGGGGTCCTTTCTTGTTCTCTCAATATTCCAAATGCAATTTAATTTGGAAAGATATAAACAGTTTGGTGGATCCTATGATTATAAGAATGCTGAATCAAGACTCCTCTCTGAACAAAGCAAGAGTCTATGCCATCACTGACATTCAGTCATGAAATTATTATTTTTTAATACTGCCTACTAGATACAACCTCTTAGATGTCCCACTAGGACACCAAACTCTACAAGTACATAATTAAACTCACAATCTACCCAAAACTTCCACCCTCAACCCGGTCCCAAGCCTATTTTTTCTTCCCCTTTTAGCAAATCAAGGGTGCTGTTCATCATGCTGTTGCCAAAACCACAAATGTGGCATGATTCTTGCTCCTTTCTTTGGCTCCCCTCACCCGTCCACCAGCCAGTCAGGGCTTACTGATTTAACCTTCTACTCCCCTCTCAGACAGATTTGCTTCTCTCCATCCCCATCTTCACCCTGTGTCTAAGCCACCATCATCTTGTGCCCTTAAGGTCTTTTTCCTAACCCTGGAGTCCTTACTTTCCAATCTCTGTTGCACAGGGTAGCTAAAGGATTATTCTAATTATCAGAAATATTATGCCATACCCCTTTAGAACTCTTCTTGAATGGGCATTGACCCCAGGTTCAAGTCCATTTTCTTTAACACAGCAGATCACATCCTTGGTGACCCAGTCCCTGTTGACTCCTCTGGTTTTATTTTCACCCACTCCATTGCCAGATGTTTGAGTTGAGCAGAGCCAAATCATTCCTAGGATCTGCCAGGTTCTTTCACATAGAAGACTTTGCATGAGATGAGCCTTAACAAGTACTTTTTAAAATAGGATGTGGCCCAGTAGATTTCTATTCTGTCCTTACATTAGTTAGGATGTGGATTCAGATGTCATGGCAAAGACTCTAATGGCAGTGACTTCAATAAGATAGATGTGTATCATTGTCTCGAGTGATGCTCCAGGCACAAGCAATTGTAGACTGATATGGTGACCCCACTGTGTCACTTAGAGACAAAGTAGAGAAAGGAGATACAGAGACAAATCTGTCTGAGAGATGTGTGGGAGGCTGAATTTTTAAGACTTGGATTGTCTTTCGTTTACTGGTATTTGTAGAATGTTGCCTCTGTCCTCTAGGCCCCAGATGGCCCAACACTACATCTCATCCCAGTCAGTGGGAAAGGGGAAGGGGAGGCATATTTCTTCTCTCAAAATACACAGTTGGGAAATTGCATCTGCCACTTCTGCTCATATCTCATTGGCCAGCAATTGGTCACATGACTAAATCTAGCTGCAAGGAAAATCATGAAATATTGGTCTTTCTTCGGGGGACAAATAGCAGCTTCTGGTAATTCTTTTATGTAAAACTAATCTTAAGCAAAAAACGGATTTTCCTCCCCGTCATATGCAATCTTGGCAGAGATATTGATACTGGAATTATACCACTGTGTGTCAATTGAGCAAATTTCCAAGTCAGCAGTTTCAGATAATGGAACTTCAAGATAGATAAAGGCCACCAAGAGGTTGGCAATAGCACACTCACTTTACAAATGATAAAACTGAACTCAGAGAAGTTGAGTGCCTCCCAAGTACACATAACTGTACATACCCCTGCTATCTTCTGAATCCACATCCTGTGCTGAACAAATGTACAGAACAGTCTACCATAGTAATTAAGAATGTCAGCTTTTGACTCAGAAAGGTCTGGATGCATCACTTATTAGTGTCATAATATTTACAGATTCCTTAACTTTTATCAGGTTTACTTCTACACAAAGATGTCATATGCATTAGGTGGAATAATACCTAGAAACTGCCAAGGAAATTCCTGGCAAATGATGAGCACTAAACAAATGAGCACTAGTATTAATTATATAGCTATAATTGATATGTCTTAAACATTTTTTTGCTATTATCAATTGCTACTGTTGGAGACATGGTGGCCGAAGAATGTGTATTCATACCCTTTGTTTTTGTCCATTTCTTCATAAAATAAGTCAAAGGGAGTCCTGTGGCAGAATCTTCTTCACTCTCTTCTTAATATACATAACCCAAGGTATCTACACTTATCTAAGGGATGCCAAATGTAGATGAGGGACCACAGCTCTGTTCTACTCTCAGTAAACTCACAGATTAGTAACTAAGTACTTGGAGTCTGGAGTAAGCTATACCTAAGCTAGAATTCCAGTTCTACCCTTTCCTGGCTGTCTGACCTTGCAAAAGATATTTGACCTCTCCTAGCACTCATCTCTACTTCTAAAAATGAGAATAACATGAATACCCACTCCTTAATGTTGCTGAGAGAAATAACTGAGATGATTCACACAAAAATGCTTGAAACAGTATCTGGTATATTGTTCATGCTCGATAAATATGAGCTGACTTAAACTCCCCCATTTAAGCATGAATTTCATCAGAGGCAGTAGGGATAGAAAAGAGAGGATACAGAGAAAAGAAATACAGAAGGCAGAATTGAAAGGACCCAGTAATGGTCCGGTGTCAGGGGTATGGCAAAGAGAGAAACGTAGCAAATTTAACCTAAGAAAATTGATTTTTTGATAGAATGGTTCACCAAGATGGGAAATACAGGGGGAGGAACAAGTGTGAAAGGAAGACAATGAACACAACATTAGACATGGTCCAGTTGAGTGGTCAAGGGATTCACGTGTGGAGATATCAAACAGCCATTGAACAATTAGATCCAGAGCTCTGTTGAGAGGTCTAAGCTCAAGACAGCCATCTGAGAGTCATTAAACTCAAATATCACCAGCCACAAGTCATAGGCTCAGTTGTCTTCAGGGACAGCAGCAGTCAGGTGGAAGGCAGGAAGGAGAGATGGTTAACTTGAGGCCAACAAGGCGGTACGTGCCCTGCCTTAAGTCTTTCAGGTGCATTTATCTGGGTGAACAAGCACATTTTAGGATTACTCAGCCTGAGGTCTGAATGTGCCCTTCCATCCAGAAAGATGATGAATACTTGGAATGAATGAAATCTACTCCAGAAACTGCCTCGTGCAAAAATAAAAGATTAAAATCTTACCAAAATGTGCTCAGACTTCCATGGTGTCACTGAAAACTATATTGGGCAGTATTTTGGCAAGATCATGAACACCCAGCAGTGTGATGATCTGACAGCTGTAACCAATACCTAACATTTCCTCTTCAGATATAAATAATTATCTTTCACAGTAATGGCATATACGAAACAAGAAAATTTTCCCTATTATTTGCCTCTACAATTCATGTTTATTTTCCTGAATCTTTCCCATTTTCAAACTCATGTTTTGTTTAAGAAGATGACAGGGGAAAGATAGCATTGGTGAGGATGATATAGTTCAAGGACATCCATTTCACTCACCACTGCCTGGCTTTTTTTTTTTTTTTTTTGCAAGGGATGGGGAGGGTTGGGGTATGGTGTTTTGGCTCCTGTATAAGTTTTCTATTTCTGCTGTAACAATTTACCACAAACTTTGTGGCTTAAAATAACCCATTGGTGTCTGCATAGCTGTGTTCCTTTCTGGAGGCTTGAGGGGATAATTCCCTTTTTCCCCTCTTCCAGTTTCTAAAGGTTTGCAGCCCCTTCATCTTCAAAGCCACTGAGTTGCATCTCTCTGACCATTTTTTTTTCCTGTAGTCACATCTTCTCACTCTCTCTTCTACCTCCCTCTTCACTTTTAAGAACCTCTGTGTTTGCATTGGGATCACCCAGATAGTCCAGACTCATCTCCTTATTTTAAGGTCGGCTGATTAACAACCTTAATTCCACCTGCAGAGGTTTTTTTATTTTTCTATATAAATTTACAGATTTCTTTATATTGCTGAATAGTATTCAATGGTATGGACCTATCACAATTTGTTTAATCATTTACCTGCTGAAGGATATCTGGGTGGTTTCCAGTTTTAGCAATGACAAGTAATGCAGCTGTGAACATTTGTGTACAGGGTTTTCCTTTAATGGAAATTTTCATTCCCTGAGATTAATTTTGTCCAGAAATATAAGGGCTGGGTTATATGATAATTACATGTTTTACTTTATGAAAAGCTTTTAAAACTCTTTTCCAGAGTGCCTGTACCATTTTACATTCTCCCCCCCCCAAAGAAGAAAGAAAAATATCTGTATGGCATTGACAATTGATATTGTATATTTTCTGACTGGGCTCAGTGACTCAGCCTGTAATCCCAGTACTTTGGGAGGCTGAGGCGAATGGATTGCCTGAGCCTGCTGGTTCGAGACCAGCCCGGGCAACTTGGCAAGACCTCGTCTCTACAATTAAAAAAAAAAATTAGCCAGGCATAGCCTGTAGTTCCAACTACTTGGAAGGTTAAGGTGGAAGCATTGCCTGAGCCCAGCAGGTCAACGCTAGGGTGGCCATGAGTGTGCCACTGCACTTCAGCCTGGGCAACAGAGTGAGACTCCAACTTAAAAAAAAAAAAAAAAGATATCGTATATTTTCTTTTTTTGTTTTAAATTAAACAAATGTGTTGTGGTGAGGACTGGGTCTCAGGTGGCCCATTGCCCAGATAGTGAACATCGTACCCAACAGTATTTTCTGAATCATGTTACAGACTATTGAAGAGTTTTCGGCAGTGAATCTGTGCTATCCTGTTTATATTTTGAAAACATTCTCTGACTGATGGGTCAAGAATGCCTATAGAGACAGCAAATGCAGAATCAGGGAAAGCAGAAAGAAGCATCTGCAGTGGTCCAGGTGAGAGACGAGAAAGGGTGTCATAGCACAGTGTAAGTGAAGTTGAGGTGGTGAGAAACAATGGGACAATAGGCATACATTGATATAGTTACTGCAGAATTGCTCATGGAAATTGAGAGAGGTTTCAAGAAGAACTTCTATGCTTTGACCTTGAGCCTGTTGGTTCCTGGTGGTCCAATTTGTATTGACAATGGGAGAACAGGGGAAGAAGCTGATGTGGGGAGGAGGTGAGTGCCTGTTGAATTCCCCAGTGGAAGCCTTGAGTGGTGGTTAGAAATAGGAGTCTGGAGCTGGGGGAGAGGTGGGAAGCAGGAGAGTGACAAAAAAAAGGACAATATCTTTAAATGTGCCCAATGCAAGCATGGCATAATCGCAGGCAAAAACTGTCTACTCAATCTGGATCTCAAGAAATATATGTTTCATCTTCTGGGTTTCATGCAGAAAATAACACCTTAGGTTTCCATTTCAATATAGCAGGTATAGTAAACACAAGAATATGCAACACAGAAACAGAGTGGTGAACACCAAATATTTCATATAAGTTTATTTTTTATATCGCCTAGGAAACTTCTTTGTATAAGCACATCATAGAGAAGGTTTTGTCTTTCATTTGTCTGCAGCAAGGTTGTAATAGGTTTTCTCTCTCTTTTTAAATAAAAATTGTTAATGCAAACAAGTCCATTGTGGTTTTTAATTATAGGAAGAACTCAATACAAATTATTTTTAGTACACTTTTCTATTTTATGTTGCAAATTGGAGGGGTAAAAAGGAAAATACAAAATATGTATAGTTGTTTCATTGCTAGAACGTTCCATGTTGAATTCTGCCTTGGCAATGACTCCTGCGAGCCACAGCTGAGAGGCCAGAGCAGATGTTCCGTTTCTATTGATCTATTGATAGCCATGTGAGTCTGTAACTGCTGCTGCCTCCCTACGTCCCTTGAACTATCATCAGCACAGAGCAGCTGAAACCAACTCAGGCTTCATCGCAGCTCCCATTCCGCTTTCCGGGCAAGGACACTGAGGCCCAGAGATGAGATGTGACTTTCCATGACTAGTTGGTGGGGCAACAGCGTAGACAGGCCTAACAGGCTGGCCTTTTGTTTACAGTGCCATTCTCTGTCCCTTGTGCTCGCCTCAGAGGTCATTTGTGGAAAAGAAAAAGTTGCTAACCCGTGGTTCCAAGAAAATGGAGAATAGGAAGTAACATTTTCTTCTTTTTCTTTAGGTTTCTTTCTACTGGTTAAATCCTCTTAGTGTGTAATGGAAGTTCAGCCCCCAAATGATGGAGTTGAAATGTGCTCCCTGCAGATCACAAACTGTTATGAAACCTCTTTTCTGCGTCAACAATTCACAGACTTTTGTTTATGAGAATTAGCAAGGAACTTTAAAAACAAAAATGCCAGAAATGGGAGCTGGGCCTTGTCCCAGCCCCTTTCTGGGTGAGCTCTGATATGAATATTTTTCAAAGTTACCCAGGGGATTCCGATGTACAGCCAGAGGTGAGAACAAACTGGTCCATGGCACTGTGCTAGCTGATCCTATGTTTGACTCTCAGTTTTGGGGTGCTTTTCCCCCATAGGACAAACGGCAGTGTCTAGAACCTTTGGTGGCCACAGTTGGGATAGGGGCTTCCATGGGCACCTAGAGAATAGAGGCCAGTATTTTTGCTCAGAACTCGGTGACACACTGGACAGACCCCAAAACATCTGGTCCCAAATGTCAATAGTACTGAGATGAAGAAATTCTAGCCTAGTAAAAACCCTGGGAAATGCCCCTTTCTTGGTTTTAAATACAAGGTAAAATAATGTAGTAGGTAGGCCAAAAAGTGGCCCACCAGAAGACATCCATGTCAAATCCTGAATACCAGTGAACATGAGCTTATTTGGAAAAAAGGTCTTTGCAGATGTAATTAAGTCAAGGAATTTGAGATCAAATAATCCTGGATTAGCTGAGTGTATTCTAAATTCCATTTTGAGTGGCCTTGTTAGAGACACAGAGGAAAACACACACACAGAGGAAAAGATGATGTTACCATAAAGGTAGAGATTAGAGCAATATGGCCACAAGCCAAGAATGCTAAGAGCCACCAGGAGATGAATGAAGCAAGAAAGGATCCTATTCTAGAGCTTTTGGAGAAAGCATGGGTCTGCTGACATCTTGACTTGGACTTCTGGCCTCCAAAAACATGAGAGAATACGATTTCTGTTGTTTTTTTGCCACAAAGTTTGTGCTAATTTGGTACTGCAGCAATAGGAAACAATACAGATGTGTATGCTTGTTTGTAAACCCAAACAAAGAAAGCTAGGAGAAATAGGATTCATGAAAAGAGGTGAGATGCATGTAATTTCCAAGACAGAAAATGGACAGAAGTGGTGATCTAGCAGAGATCTAGAAGAGAATCTTGCAAATATGCACATGAAGCTCTGAACACCTAGCTGGGGCAATGAGTCATGAAGGCCAAACAGCACATCTAGTGACTACTTTTCTGTCTATATTTCATTTCTGAAAATGGTTGTTTCATCCAAGCCTTTTTTTAATCTCAAGGTGTTAGTATCTTATAACAGCACTGAGCTTGTTTTACTGTGAAATACAAGACTTGTGAAATATAAGCAGACTTAAGATTTTAATAATTTTCTTTACTAATGGTCACTAATGACCTGAAATCAGGGATGAATGTCTTTAAAAAATTGAAGCAGAAAAATGCCATATAAGCAAATCATAATTCAGAAAAATGTTGAATTATTTTTCTTTCTTTTTGTTTTTTCTTTACTTTACATTTTATTTTTAAATGATAACTTGTGAGTTTTTCTATAATAACAGCACATAAGACTCCCTTGATCTTTATCCCTGTTGGCAACATGTATGAAGAAACAGCTATGTTAAAGAAATAACTGGGGAAAAAAGTACAAGATAGATGAAAAAATGAAAGAAAGGGGGAGGGAGGGAAGGACAGAGGAAAGGAAAAAAGGAAAGAACACAGTTATACCAAGTGTTAGTTCAAGTATTAAAACCTCTGAGAAGCCTACCTTGGGAAAAGCTACACATTGGACTCTCCTGGCATGTTGGCCTATTATACATGCCTTCATTATCACCCAGCTCCCACGGGGTTGTGTTGTTTCTCTCCCCCCCATAGAACTAGAAAGTACCTCATACTTTATCCCCAGAGCTTGGTACTGTGCCAACAAGTCTTCTAGAATGACCTGAAATTGGTCCATTTGTCTTATACTCCTGTCATGAACTTAATTCAAGCAACTCTCACCTTTTGTTTAGTTACTGAAATAACCTCCCATAGACTCTGGGCATAGCCCCACCCCATTCCATCCCCCCATGGCAGCTGGCACAGGGTTTTTAAAATGCAGTTCTAAATATGACTCTCAGACCCCTCCTTACTATGATGCTGACTGTTTGAAGTCTTTCAACTGCCCTCCTTTGCCACAAGAAAACAATCCCTGCAAGGTCCTCCAAGCACAGTCTCTGCCAGTCTCCCCCACATGGACTTTAACACTGAGCTCCTGGGGGGCATCTTTTTTCTTAAAAAAAAATTTTAAATTGACAAATGATAATTTGTGTATTTTTCTAATAACACATAAGACTTGTGGAAGGAGAAGTAGGGATGTATCTATCACATTTCTTTTTCACACCTTTACAAGCTGGGTCCACTCTGCAAGGAACTGCCTATCTCATTATGTCCTAAATAATTCCTGCCTCCGCCATGGTTTCCCCCATCACATCCTCCCAAACACCCCCTCTAGCTCCACATTTTAGGTGAATCTTTTCGCTCTTACATTTTCTCATAGTCTACCTTCCCTTTGTATTTCTAATCACAACTGTAATTCTATATCAAATTCTGTAATAATTTGTTTAAATCTGACTTCCCCATTAGGATGTACACTCCATTGGGACAGAGCTCATATTTGATTTTCATTTGCCTACTGAATCCCCATAGCTAATGCAACTCCCAGGGTACAGTAAGCAGTCCACAAAGTTAGGTGAATAATTTGTATATTTTGGGGAAGTGCATGAAATACCTATTTTCCCTTGAGGTGGGACACCCACAGGAGCAGTATTTCCCCGACTTGCTTCTGAAGCCCTTGTACCCACACTCCTATGGAAGTGATAGCAAACCTACTGGAAAGCCACGTGGAAGAACAGAGACACCCAGCCTATTTCCACAGTTGGACTCAGCAATTCAGCAACAGTGAGAGTTGCTCGCTCTCTTTGTGAGAGTTCCACGCTCCGCAGTTCACACAGGGAACAACCAGTGCCCGGTGGAGCTGCGGGCTTTTGAGACCTCCCGAATCACTTTGTGTGCACAACACTCTGACTCTCAGTTTGTACAGTATAATCCTCAAACACCGGAATGGATACACAGTCAAAAGAGAAAAAGGAATGGAGATCACTGAGATCTAATAAACCCACAGTGGGCCTGCTCTGTATTTATAAAACAATCTGAATAGCAGAGCTCCATAAAAAAGAGGCATAAGCTAATGTAATTTCCTTGAAGTCTTCTATAAAGTATGTTACTCTGTAATACAACTACATTTATGAAACGGTTATATCTGGAGATATCCCAAAGGGCTTACTAGACTGAAAAGGAAAATATCAGGTACACAACATCTCAAAACACCACCAATGTACTTTTGTGATAAGGACTGGGGATTCTGTGACAGCAGGTAGCCATCTTAAAAAGTAGATAGCAGCTTATCCTGTTAAACCTCTCGGGAGAAGGAAAGAGAGAGCGAGAGATAATTATTCCACATTGGATAAGAGTCACAGGGGCTTTCCGTATTAATAAAGGCCATGGTTTTTCTCCATCCACTATGTATATTTAAGTGAGCGACTTCTATCAACATCATTATCCTTATTTAAATTAAGAGGAAGAAATCAACTCACAATACTTCTTCATAGAGAGTGAGGAAAATGTATGTAAAGCTTCTAGGAATTAATGGAGGTCAGGGTAGTCAGTATAATTTAAAAGTTGTGCTTTTTAAAAAGTAAAACATAACCGACGGTTTAGCCAACAGTAAAAATCTAATTTCCCACCCAAATTTTACCTAATCCATTTCTGCCAAAATGACTGATAAAGGATTCTTCTCCCTTCCTTTTGTCCCGTAATGGAGGATATGGGGGAGAGGGTGGCTAGCAGAAGAAAAGTTTTTTGATTGTCTTCCAAGTGTAATCACCTGGCTAAGAAGGGCACATGAAAGCAGCAGGTGATGTAACTTCAGCAAACAACCATGTGCTGTCAATGAACAATCCAACAACTCAAAGTAAATACAAAGTAACTTCCCTTCAAAAATGTTTTAAACTGATCCACTCTCTAACCCAGAGCAATACTTCCTCACATCTTTTCTTCTGCCGTTGAGTCTAGCCCCCAGACTAAACACGTCCTCACTCTATTTTCCCACCCCAAATTGCCCCCTGTCTTATTATTCTTCTCCTTCTTTCTCTCCCAAATAATCTCTCAAAGGCCTGAAATCTGGGCTAGCAAAGAGAATGCTCTTCTGAGCTGGAGGAGAATGCTTGCCACTTTGGAAAACACAAAGGTGTTAAATTTTTCTGTTTGGTTGTATTACTTTTTATTCATTTTTCTATGGTGTATTATTTTAAAGACAAAGTTGGAACCTAGTAGCATGACTCTCCAGTAGAGCCAAGCGCACACGTGAAGCCTAAAATATTCAGGGCATTAAAAAAAAATCCCTATCAATCAATGAGTCAACAAGTTGACCAAGTGTCTTGGACAACCCCTGAGATACCCTGGGAGGCAGGCTCAGAAACTGTCCAGCTCTGTAGGAAGTGTTTTACTTATAGCAACTGCATTTTCTTTACATAAATCTGAGAACTAACTACAATTCTTCCTATTTTATGAATGAGAAAACTGAGGCTCAGAGAGGCTAAATAACTTGATAAATGTTATACAGCTAATCAATCTGGGTTCAAACCTTCCAATCTAGATTGGTCTGATTCTAGAGCCTTTGTTCTGTAAGTCCATCTTTCATAACATACAGGGTTTTTTCTTTTTAACATTTTACTTTGAAATAAATTTAGAACTATGCAAAAATTGCAAAAAGGATACAGATACTTTCTCTATACCCTTCATACGGATTTCCCATGTTAACATATTATCATATTCACTTAATTATTTCTTCTTACTTCAACCACTTAAGAGTAAACTACAAGCCAGGCTCGGTGGCTCAGCCTGTAATCCCACGCCTTGGGAGGTTGAGGTGAGTGGATTGCCTGAGCCCGCGGGTTCGAGACCCACCTGGGCAACTTGTGAGACCTCATCTCTACAATAAAGCAAAAATTTAGCCGGGCGTGGTCGCGCGCGCCTGTAGTTCCAGCTACTTGGAAGGCTGAGGCGGAAGGATTGCTGGAGCCCAGCAGGTCGAGGCTGTGGTGGCC
>CAUYQG010207499.1:0-11073 GCA_963574415.1 Tarsius wallacei
CAGCCTCGACCTGCTGGGCTCCGGCGATCCTTCCGCCTCAGCCTTCCAAGTAGCTGGAACTACAGGCGTGCGCTACCACGCCCGGCTAATTTTTTGGTTTATTGTAGAGATGAGGTCTTGCTTGCCCAGGCGGGTCTCGAAAATAATTTTTACTCTCTTATCTGTATTTTCTTTTTTTTAAAAGAAAAGATTAAACACAAAATTAATTTATTAATATGGATAGCATGGAAAAACAAAAAGACTTAGAATAGTTTCTAGTATTTGACTTAAAAAACTCTATATCCAGCTATTATCAATCTGTCTATCTATGTTTCCTTTTTTATGTTTGCTTTGAATTGACATATAATAATTGTATGTATTTATGGGGTACATAGTGATGTTAGATATATATAATTTGAAGTGATTAGATCAGTGCAATTAGCACATCTGTCATCTCAAACATTTATTATTTCTGTGTGTTGGAAACATTCAATATTCTCCTTCTAACTGTTTGAAACAAGATAGTATATTATTGTTGTTAAGTATGGCCATTTTATAGTGTTATCAAACATTAGGGCTTTTCCTTCCTATCTGGCTGTGAGTACATCTTTTTTTTTTTAATTTTAAAGATGTGAGGTACAATTCAGGGTTAGGTATACAAATGTTCATTATGCAGGTTGTGACTACATCTTTACTACCCTTTTTAGCGATTCTCAGAGAACTACAATCTCTCTCTCTCTCTCTCTCTCTCCCTATATATATATAGTACGCAATATAATTTTATATATATATAATATATATATATATATATTCCTCTAAATGTTTTATTTATTTTTTGAGACAAAAATTTCTAGGTAGAAAATTATTTCTACAACACTTTGAACTATTATGGCCTTTGGCATCTTCTATTATTAAGAGAAGTGTGTAGTTAGTCTCAACTTAATTTTCTTCAGTGAATGCCTCTTATCTGTGATAGCTGTTTAGTCTTCGTCCTTGATTTTTTTGTTTCTCTAAGATTTTTTTTTTTTTTTCCTGAGAGATGAGTGCCTTATTGTTAGTTTTCTTTAGGATGCAATATGTTTCTTCAATCTAGGAAATTCATCCCCACAACATTTGAATATATATACCAATTTGTTTTAAATATTGATGTATATTCTATTTACTTCTTTCAGTATTACTGCCTAATTCTTTATTTTTTCTTTCATTTCTGTTAAAATAATTTCTTTTAAAAAATATTTTAAAGATGTGGGGTACAATTCAGGATTAAATATACAGGTGGTCATCGTACAGGTAAAGTTTGGGCCTCCCTTTGGTCCCCACTTCATCTGGTTTGGGATCAGGTATCCTTACTGTTGTTATGGGTTTTTTAAACTTCCTTTTTTTTTTTTTTTTTTTTGAGTCGGGGTCTCACTCTGTTGCCCAGGCTGGAGTGCTCTGGCATAATCATGATGATCATGGCTCATAGCAGCCTTAAACTCCCGAGCTCAGGCAATTCTTCCACCTCAGCCTCCCGTGAAGCTGGGACTACAGGAGTATGCTGTCACATCTGGATAATTTTTTTTTTTTTGCAGAGATGAGGTCTTACTATGTTACCCAGGCTGGTCTTGAACTCCTGGGCTCAAGCAATCCATCTGCCTTAGCCTCCCAAAGTGCCTGTATTTTCATCTAATGCATGAAGACCTGGAATAAAGGAAGTGCTGTCAGGCCAAAACATGATGGGAAACGAGACGCTGGGTGGATGGCAGACTTCTGCCCACGTGCTGTTCTGTCCTGTGTGTTTCAGAGCCCTTTGTTACCAAGCAGTGACTGAGATTTTAGAGATCACATTATTTTGGGGTCTCGTGTGTCTTTTCTTGCTGCTAAATTTGACTAACTACAAAAATTACTCCTAACTTGCAGCCAACGGTATAGGTAGAAAAATTTCCTTTTTCGATTTGGACTGAGAGACAAAGGGAGAGTCGTTTGGTTTGGAAGATAAGACTATCCTGTGATAAGGAAAATTTCAAGTCCATCATTACCTGTCTTATATATTAGAAAATGTTTCTTAGGCATATATCAGTTTATCCACATTCCCAAATAGTTCAACTTTAAGAAGCTGCATTCTTTATCCCAGGCATTTATAAAAATAATTCACTAGGTAGTGTTTTCATATTTTAAAAATTCATATCATAATTCCATTTCTGTTAAATAGAAATAATACATGCTCATAGTAGGTAATCCGAAAAATACAAAGAATTTGTCACCCATAATGCCTCCAAAGCAATGCATTCAAAGTCTTGTGTAACCACTCTGAATGACTCGAAGCCCTCATCAGAGACCATTTCTTTTTCTTTTCTTGTGTGACAAACTGATTAGCCGTTTACAGCCCTTGATGTGAGGATGGCACAGTGATCCTGTGTTGTTTTAAATTCCACTTTGCCCGTGGCATTTCTCTTCTTAGGCATACTTGCTTTTGCCCATGTTGCAGAGAAATTAAAGTGAAAATGCGCAAAAAGCCCCAGAGGTAGTCTGCTTTGAAAAGCCGTTTGCTTGCCTTGGGCATGGCTGGGGAGGTCAGGGGTCAGGATGAGTCAGGCAAAGCCCCCGGGCCCTCCCTGTGGACTGCTCCACGCCTTTCATCTCTCTGTTTGTGTTGACACCAGCTGGGCCTGCTTTAATCCTCCCTGTGAGTCTACGTCTTTCTTCTTAAAAATCCACAAGCAAGCCGTAGGAAAGAGACATGTGCTGACCAGAAAGCAATGGCCAAGGATCAGGTGATGGGAGGAAAGGCAAACAGAGAGACACGAATGGGGGAGCAAACTCCTTTCATAAGACGTCAGAGAAATCAACCGCAAATCTGACAAGGCTGGATTCGACTTGGGGCTCTGCGGAAGCTGTGATTCTCATACACAACCAGTCCCTGAGACAAAGGAGCGATGAGTCCCTGAGATAAAGGAGCGATGACACGCTGCCCATCCTCAGGGATCTCCAAGTGCTTTCCACAGATCATCTGTTTTAAAGCACAGTCTGTGGCAAATACACTTCCCAAGTCAGAAGATTGCAAGGACCAGCGCTGTAAAAGACACAGGAGGCTTGCGGTCTGCATGCGCATTTCCAGCAAATGACACTGCCTGAGTCAGATGCTCTGCCATCATCACCCCTTTCCTCACACATCAGGTGGGGGTAAAATGGGGCCTCAGTGGACTTCCGAGCCCCTGAGTGTGTGAAGACAGGGAAGCAGATGGTAGAGGGAAACAGCACATCTCACTCCGATGTCGTGGTCCAGGGAATCTGCGAATGCACCGAGGAGATGAGAAGAAGGAACGCAGGACCCAACACAAGTCCCGAAAATACCCCGTGATGGGCACCCATCTGCAACAGCCAACGAAGAGCGTTTAAAGTGCGTGGTGTCTACACGGCCACTCTCATCCTTGACGTGGCCTACCTGTAGGAGGCCCGGTGCTGAGGTTGACAGAAAAAGTGGGGCTGAGGCTGTGACCTAGGAGGAAGAACATGGGTAGCAAAAGCATCCGTGGCAGGAGACAACCAGGCAGCTGCCGGAGGATTTTCAGCGCGTTATTCTTTCATTTATTTTGCAGAAGAAAACAAGTCTTTACTAGGGACCAAAAAAGTGGGAGGGGGGCAGGAAGGACCTGAGATTCAGGGGCCTAAGGCCTTGCAGTCACCAGGGCAACAGTCGGGCCCAGAATAACTGTCAGGCCGCGACTTGAATAGGTGACCTGAGTGCTGGATTTGTTTTTTTTGTCTGTTTGTCTGTTTCCCCTGATGTATGACTTTGAACACCTAGGAACTCTCCCTTCAGAAGAAATAAGCTGGCAAATATTTTAGGTTCCTAATGTATTTTTTTTAAGGACCCAAGGGCAACAACTTTACTGCTGTGAGCACCGAGGAACTGGTGAATGTTTTGCCCTCAAAAATCCAAGTCCCAATATATAGTGCATGCTTTGTCCAAATGCTATCATTCGGATTGACAGTGCTGCAAGCACCATTTCTCCCTCCTCTCCCAGCCTTGCGGAGTCAGACTACCTGGACCTGAGACCCACCTCTTGCACCGTTCACTAGCTGTCTAATTCAAGGCAGCCACAAACCCCTCCACACTGGGTCTGAGCAGCTACAAAGTAAGGATGATAGCAGGACTTGTATCCAGCAATGCTGTGGGAAGGGAGCGAGTCAGTGTGGGGGTACTTAGCACGGCACACATCGGAGTCCACTGGCCATGTTTCAGTGCATGCGAGACACCAGCGGTTGTGTGATACATCCTTATTTCATGCCCACTAAGAGGTAAAACCGATGACAATAAACTGTGACACAGTGCTTTCTTACCATCAGTTTTTCACTTCATGCTTTTGTGAAAGTTCTTTTAAGCTTCCTAGATATGTATTTTTACCATTTATCGCTCTTATGCATACATCAAATGGGGGAAGTCAGTTAAATCACTCAACGTACTCCTAAAACTTTTCGGCATTCAAGCCTGATTCTACTGAATTCTTCTCAAGTTGTCCAAGTTCTGTACCAAGCCCACCGGGTAAAACTGCTGATCTCACAAAACAGGGTTTGTTGAATTTGCTGAGCAGAGTCCCAGCGTTGCCAGAAGGGGAATCAGGGAAGGCTCCCATCATGTTCCAGGACATCTAGGATGGTCCCAGGGGCGGGTGGGGTTGATGCTAGTGAAGGCGGGGCAAGAAGGGCCGGAATTTGTGATGAGAAGCATGGCTGGCATCAGTGTGCTTGTCTCGGAACACGCGGGTCTGCACAAGCTGGCGTCAAAACTGTTTGCATTCCATCTGCTTTGCAAGTCACAGCTGTATAGTTTGCCTGGCCTGTTGTCATTGACGTCCATGTTTTTCACCCAGCATCATGCTCTGTGCCATTAGGAGCCCTGGTGGCACAATGCTTCTGTTGCCTCTGGTCTTCCTTTTCAGTAGGTGGCACCCATTCTGGAAGTTTCCATGCAGACAACGGCCACCTCACCGTATACCTAAAGCAGGTCAAGAAGAAATTCTGTGTGTTGCTCAGGCAAAAGAGGAGCTTCAGAGTCCCCCTACACCCAGGAGCAGATGCCAAGGCCCCCTTCCCTCTCGTTCAAAGCCCAATAGCACCAAGTCAGAAGATGGTTTTTATTTCTCCAAGACTATCTTGGTACTTTTTCCTTGAGGTATGAAAAAGCTTGTTTTTTCTTTCGAACCGGAGACCTGTGAGCCACCCTGCGCTGCTCGTGTCCTGAATACATGCTCAGTCTGCCTTCCGTTGACCCACATTGGGTGGCAGCTCGTGGCCTCTGGATCAGGAAATGCTCCGAGCTTGAGGTGGCAGAGCGTGGAGACATTTGAATGAAATGCTGAGCATTTTTTGTGTTCGTTTGTGAGCTAAATCCCCCCACTCTCTCCTCACCTAGTACCAAATGGGCTATTTTTCCCAGTATAATGCAGATTTTCTTTACTGCAGATTATTCACTCTGTTGGGTTTCTTTATCTGAAATTATCCCGGGGAACCTTTGTGTCTGAAACTCAAGATGATATAAAAAGTCAATTTTTTAAAGGCAAACCTAAAAGCTGTAGGCGGGTGTTGGAAGCAGGAAAATCATTCCTTGAACTCCCCAGGAGCTGATCAAAGGGACAGCCATAAACTGCAGCAAAGGCAGAGATCTCCTCTGCTCTGAAAGCCAGCCAGGAACACTGGAAATGTTTCATTATTTATTTCATTAATTCTGTGATAGCAATCTTTACTGACAAGATTTGCAAATCTGATCATTTATTAATGAACGTGTCTGGCGCACTGTGCCAGAGACCTTCCTCAGGCCCCAGCCTCCGTGCGCCAGCCGGTCGCCATGCCAGTGTCACCTTGAGGTTTCTGAGATCTGGGCTCACAGGCCATCAAGGATGGCTCCAGGCATAGTCTGCGCTGAGGCTCGACAGGGCAGATGCATTCCAGGGTGAGTCTAGCAAGCACGGGTCCTTCTGCTCCCAGAGGACATTATCTGAGAGCCATACACGGTGCATGGTGTTGTATCATGGACAGGCAGGAGCAAACGTTTTCACCTGAATTTGCACTGTCCTCACTCACCCTGTGCGGAGAACGTGAGCCTGATTCTCGGCCAAGACATTGATTCTTCCTGGAAATTTCTCTGTGGTTTCAGATATTTCCAAAATCTCAGTCCGTTTCCTTGGAGACCATCTAAGCTCCGTTCCTCACAACCCAACATGGCGTGATTCATCCGCAATCTGCAAAACAGTAGCCTCTCAGCCCACGGGCTTCCTACAGAGTTCCTGGAAAGCAGCCCCTGCCCTGAGCTATTTCACAGGCTCTGGGGCTGATGTTTCACAGAGCTCAGCTAAAAAAAATAATAAAAGTCCCATAGCCATGTGCATGGGGAACAACAGCATTTACAGAGATAATGAAATGCAGAAATGAAAGCCCCTCAGCAAAGCCCCTTAGATGTGCCCAAGCTCTGTTCATTAATCTACAGTAATGAGACGTATTTGCAGAGGTTAACAGCAGTGGCACATGGTAATTAAGCACTCCTTCTCCACAGAGGGAGGACACACTTCTCACGTGATGCAGTTCCAGGCTTCAGGACATTTCATGTTGGCTTTACAGCCCAGGTTTCCTGGAGGAGAAAGACGCATTCTATACAGCGCTTTCTAGAAGAAGGGGCAAAACCCACATTTTGGTGTAAACTCTGGCTTGAGCGTGACCTGGAATTAGAGTTATCACCTCCATCACCGAGTGGGGGTATGATCTTGGGCAAGCTGTTGAATCCTTTTGCCTCCGTTTCCATCTGTAAAACGGGATTGATAACACCTTCTTCATAATTTATCACTTAGATAATTAACGGTGATGCCAATGATAGTAGCTAACCTTCCCTGGACACTTGCACTATGCCATGTGCTGGTCTAAGCCCATCACGTGTACCCATGAAATCTCATTTTGCTGATGAGGAAACTAGAGCCCAAGAGATTGAGTAGCTTGCCCAACCCAAGCTTTGGAAGCAAACAATTTAATTCAAGTCCCTCAAGAGCAAACAGCCCAAAAATGGGCATAGATTTACTCCCACTTACCTCCAGAATGCAAATAGTGTTTGTGCACGGAAGCAACTTTGTCCTTGGTGATGATCACGATTTGGGCACAGGCTGTGAGGAGTGGCATGACCCCATCTGTGAAGGAATTCGTTAATAAGGAGTCACTGGTGTGCAGAGAGAGACAGTTCCCTTGTCTCCAGCTTTAATAATTGCCCTAAATGGGCTGATACATGCAAAGCCTGCAGCACGGTGCTCGGTGCACCCTAATACTCAATAAACAGGGGCCGTCATTATGGCCACGGAGGAGACTGTGCACGAGGGCAGCATGAAGTCTGGGCCACACTCCGCTTGCACGCGGGTCTGCCACACACAGGCTCCGTCATCCGCAGCGTCGCACCCGGGGGGACTCGCTTCCACCTCAGTCAGAGAGGAGCTAGGGAGCTCACTGCATGAGAAGGAGGGAGGGGGAGAAGGGAAGGAAGGAAAGAGGGCAAAGCACACCTTGTCTTCAGGCCCGGAAAGGCCTCCTGGGAGGGGGCGCCATGTTTTAAGACGTTGCCAGACCAAGCCAGAAGGAGCTGCCAGACAGGAAGCAGCTGCCTTGCCCCAGGCAGGGCAGGCTGCTCGCGGGTGCTCCGGGGAACCTCATCCTGGTGGCTGGTGTCTCTTGCCTCTGTCCGGCCACGGCTGGCGCTGTGCTCCTGGTTCCCACCAGCATTCTAGAACACGGACCTCAGCAGGAAACGAAAGCCCAGAGCCTGAGCTCAGCTGATTTTCCACCACAGCTGCACACTCACAGCCGCTCCTGACTCCTCTCTACACGCACATGCAAATGGGCAGCACGCACTTATTTCTGCAAATCCTCTGTTTTGGGGGCTGGAGGAGCTTTTGAAAGACGAGCATTGACACTTTCCACAAAGAAAGAAGACTCCTGGCCGCACCAAGAGGAGAGTGAAAGGAGCTCTACGGAAGGATCTGGAACATTCCACTGCCTCATCCACCCCACGCCTCCCTGCAGCTGGTGGGCACACGAGACCTCCACGTACCTTGGTTTCCCCATGTCTCACCGGCGTGAAACTAGCCCTTCCTCAGCTATGCCCTGACTCTGCTGCATGAGATGGGGAAACATGGGAGCCAGCCCGGCCCGTGCCCCTCACCGTCACTCCTTCTGGGGTGGCGGCGAGGGTGGGGCAGCTTTCTAAGCTGGGTTCCTGGCAGCAAGCGGCACATCTGGGTGGGGTTTCCATTCATGCGTTGAAAGAAGACAGAAGATTGCTCAAGAGTGGGCGCCGGATGCCGCCAGGCTGTGGCACCGAGTGGACCTGACACAGTAGAGCTTTGGAAGACCACGAGCAGATCCCCATGGCCCCTCACAGCCCGTGTGGCATCCCCTTTTTCTTCCTCCCATTCACTGGACCAGACGGAACACGGATTCTGGCCTCACCTTCTCTCCTAGCCCTCCTCCTCATCTCATATCCCCTTTGCTCCAGGACTCCTTTCCCCGAGTCATGACAGCAGAGCTGACTGCGAGAAGGAGAGGCCTTTGACCCCGAGCCTCAAGGCAAAGGCCCGAGGGTGCTTGCTGGGCGGTCGTGTGACTTGGGCTTCAGTAAGAGAAACTGAGCTTGGACAACAGAGATGGAAAGAGATTCCTCTTGTTAGAGTCAATTAATTAGTTGGATTTATGTGAGGAGACAGAAGGAAAGAAGTCAGCTGTGTTCCACATTAGTCGCTCACTTGGGAGAAGCCAGAAGAGGCTGAGAGCAAAAGCTGAGAGGGGCCGCTGTGCCCGCGCTTGGGAGCCACAGCCTGCTTGTCTTCCTCTGCCCCAAGCCCTGCGCACCCCCATGCCCTCGCTTCTGACACGAAAGACGAGGAGAGGTCATCGCGCCCACCACGGCCTAGCTTCCCTCCCTCTGCCCTAGCCCCATGCACCCCCACGCCCTCGCTCCTGACACGCATGATGTCACCTTTCTTCCTGACTTGCCAACCCGACTGCATCCTTCCCCTGCAGCGCGAGGGCCAGCAGGGGGCTGCTGAAGGGACTTGGAACCTATGACTAAATGGCTGGGGCATTGGCCTAGACGCAGCCCGGTTGCATTAGAGCAATTAGCTGCACAGGGAGAGAGGCGCAACCTCACTCCCAAGAAGGACCGGCCAGCCTGGAACGGGGAGAGGAGGCCACAGCCGCGGGCGGGAGAGCCGTTAGCAAGGCGGCTGCAGCAGAGGGAAACACGGCCTGGCCCTTGGCCTCGTCTGGTCCTGGCCCCACGAGGGGGAGCCACGAACCCGGTTCCCTTTGCAAACCTGCATGTTGCCACTGGCCGCACCACAGGTGGTCCCACCTCACGGCAGGCAAACTGGTATCTCACCGTCGAATCTGGCCTGGGCTGGTTTCCACTTGGCCAGACCATGCACTCTGGTCAGTATTTAAGCATTTAAAAGCCTTCACAAAAACACGGGCTTCTAGCATATCTGAGAAACCCAGCTGGTCTGAAGTGCTAGGTGGCTTTCCTCCCCGACGCACTCTGCGGGCACTGAGTCTGGGTTCCGGCCCGGGACTTGCCATGTTCCCTCAGGTCGGCCACAGGCCCCGCCACGCCCTACACCTTACTCCCACCCCACTTCACTGATTTGCTTGACTCAACCCCATCTTCCTGGCCTATGTGGGCCTTGGGGTCTGTGACCGCTACTTTAAATGCCTTCTGAGTTCAAGTCACCCAGAAACATGAGGCTATGTCTAGAGCTACCACACGTATTCTGTGTGTGAACACTTCCCTGCTTTTGCTTCTGAGGGTCTGGCCTCTAGCCTTGCATGGGCCTCTTGTGTGCGGCCCACCTCTCTATGAGGCGGCCCCTCAGGCAGAGAGGCTGCTCCCGGAGGCGCGCACTCAGTGTTCCAACCTGGCCAGGGATGGGGGCTATGGAGAAGCCACTGGAACAAAGGGGTGTCACATGATCTCAGCTTCGGAAGATTTGGGCAGTGTTGGTGCCCACCAGAACGAGAACAGCCAAGAATGCCACACACTGAATAAAACACCAGTCAGAGTGGCCCAGATCCAGAAGCCGCTCGGGGTGTTCTGTGATCCTCACTTTCCCGGAGGATGAGATGCAGGCAACAGCCCCGGCACACGAGGATGCCCACCGGGAGGACCGCCTGAGCCAAGAGCTCGAGGCTGGGCGAACTGTGATCACACCACGGCACTCCAGCCCAGGCCCCAAAGCCAGACCCTGTCTCTAAGAAAGGGAAGAGCAGCCCAGCCAAGGCCTGAGCGCCGATCCCTCGGGACAGGGCCGGGCTTTCCCTACGCTGCTGCTCCCTGCTTGTTTAGGCCAGTGGGGCTTTGTCTCCATTCTTGTTCCTGTTCAGACGAATTTCCAGTTGGAAATGTCAGTTAGAGACAAGAATGCGCTCTGACGACTCAGGGAAGCCGAGCCATGCCTTTCCTGGGACCCTTCCTGGCTTCCCCAGGCCCTAGGGCGCCTTTCCCCTTCAGGCTTTAATCGCCCGCTCCTGCCTGTGCCTCGTGGCCGCACCTCCCTCCTCTCAGGTTGCTCCACTGGCCCCAGAGCCCACATTGGGAACTCCCTTGCTGACACAGACACAGAGCACAGCAGAGAAGCTGTGGCTGCCATTCCCCAAGAGAGTGCAACGGACATTGGCGAGGAGCACCTGCCCAGGAGGAGAAATGAACAGCCCCTGCCTCACGCCGACTCAGCGGGCGGCTGTCCCTCCTTCCTCCCCCATTCCAGTGTCTGCCTTTCCCCGGCTGGAGGGGGCGCAGCCACTCAGGTGCATGCCTTAGTCCCTCCTGGAAATCCTGCCAGCTCGCAGTGCACAGAAAGGGTCCCGTGGGCTCAGTGTGGCTGCGCTCGGGGCTTCAGCCACAGCCAAGTGGATGCCTGCGATGTCCTCCCTTCAGTGACGGAGAGCCCGGGCTCAGGATGTGCCCCTCTTTTCTACTTCCACAGCACTCACTCTCCCTCAGAGTCCGCTGCCCAATTTTCTCACACTCGTACCCGTGACAACCACCCCCCCCCCGCCCGCCCCGCGGCGGTCCGCGCCGCGTGGGCG
>CAUYQG010207501.1:0-20896 GCA_963574415.1 Tarsius wallacei
GCCTGTAGTTCCAGCTACTTGGAAGGCTGAGGCGGAAGGATCACCGGAGCCCAGCAGGTCGAGGCTGCGGTGGCCGGGAGCGGCCACTGCACTCCAGTCTGGGTGACAGAGTGAGACTCCAACTCAAAAAAAAAAAAAAGAATAGATTTATTATAAGGATGTGACTCATATAGTTATGGAGGCTGAGGAGTCCCAAGATATGAAGTCAGCAAGACCCAGTAGAGCTGATGGTATCATTCTTGTCCAGCTCCAAAGGTCTGAGAACCACGAGAGCCAACAGAGTGAGTTCCATTCTGAGTCTGAGTCCAAAGGCAGGAGAGGACCAGTGTCACAGCTCGATGACAGTCAGACATAGATAATTCTTTCTTAATCTCTTGTTCTCTTCAGGTCTTTGATAGGTTGCATGAGGTTCACGCACGCTGAAGAGGCCATCTGCTGTACTCAGTCTACTGATTCAAATGACAGTCTCATCCAGAAACATCCTCATGGACACAACCAGGATAATGTTGAAGCAAATATCTGGGTACCTCATGGCCCAGTAAAGTTGACAATGAAACTAAACATCACACCCTCTCCAAGTTCCAGTTATTTAATGAACTTAGCAAAAACAAAATTCACTTATTTTTTGTTTTGTTTTCATTTTTTTCATTTCATTTCATTTTTTTATTTTAAAGATGTGGGGTACAAATCAGGGTTAGATACATAAGTGGTCTATGTGCAGGTGAAGTTTGGGCCTCCCGCCGGTCCTCACTTCCCCTGGTTTAGGATCAGGTACCCTTAGTGATGTTATGTGCCCCACCTTCCCCTGGCATTGTCCCACTACTGCCAATCCCTGTCTTGTAGTATTGTGATTAATGTTCAGGACCTACTTATGAGTGAGAACATGTGGTATTCAGTTCTTTGTTTCTGTGAATAAATAAAAAAAAACAGATGCTAGCAAGGATGTGGAGAAAAGGAAACATTTCCATACTGTTGGTGGGAGCTTAAACTAGTTCAACTTCTGTGGAAGACCTAGAAATTGACCTTCCATATGACCCAGGGATTCCCCTCTGGGAATATACCCTGAGGTACTCAAATTATTCTACAGAAAAAAAAACCCACACACACATGTTTATTGCAACACAATTCACAATAGCAAAAACATGGAGCCAACCATGCTACCTTTTAAAAGTGAACTGGATAAAAAAAATGCAGTACATATACACGATAGAATAATATGCAGTCGTAAAGAAGGACAAATTATGGACTTCACAGAAATTCACTTCTTAAGGCTATTGCAACAATAAAATGAGTTAAATCACTTAAAACAGTTTTTGGCACACATGGAACACTTAGTAAATGATAGCTATTATTATTATTATTATTTACTGTCATTTCCACTGTCTCTTGCTATATCCCCCAAATGCTGCCTACTCCAACTATGTTGAACCATCTCTGGTTCCCTGAGTGGAACATAGACCAAGAGAGATGAAGAACTTCTTGCTCGTGTTCAACCTGCCCCCACCTGTCAGATTATTCTTTTTTAGATGCACCTTTTGCATTTTTAAAACTGAAAAAAATTTATTTTTAATATTGACCCCATAATAATCATACATATTTACGGGGTACAGTATGATGTTTCAATACTGGTATAATACAATATGTAATGATGAAATTAGGATAATTAGCGTATCCAACACCTCAAATATTTATCATATCTTTGTGGTGAGGACATATCAAAATTCTCTCTTCTAGCTATTTTTGAAATAGACAATATACAATTTTTAACCATATTTACCCCACTTGCATTAGAACACTAGAACTTAATTTCTCCCATTTATCTAACTTTGTACCTGTTAATCAGCCTCTTCCTCTTTTCCTGTCCCATACACTCCCCTGTGACAGATTTTTTTTTAATTTATCTTTTTTGTTTATTTTTATTCTTAGAAATGGGGTCTTGTTCTGTTGCCCAGGCTGCTCTTGAGCTCCTGGACTCAAGCAATCCTCTTGCCTCAGCCTCCCAAAGTGCTGGGATTACAGGCATGAGCCTCCATGTGTGACCCATATTTAAAATTCAAATCCTGGTTTGCCCATGTCCCTATGCTGTGCTTCATTCCAGAGCAAATGCAGTGGATGATGTGGAAGGGCCCTCCGTCCTTGTCCCCTTCTCTCCCTATCCCAAGTCCTCATCCAGGTGTTGGCCCTTTTGATGCCACTCAGTCATCACTCTGTGGTTACGGGTGTGGGTGTACACTCTGAACAGAAGCTATGACTTTTCCTAAGGCCAGCTAGTTTGCTTTCCTAGGATAAAAGACCCCACTTCCTGTCTCTGAAATCAGGAAGTAGGGGAAGGGGACTTGAATAAAAGCTTATTGCTTCTATTTGTGATATTTGCAATCAGGAAGACATTCAGCCCCTTAAGATCCTTTTATGGACTCAGAAAGAAACAGACTGGGAAGAAGACCTAATAAACTGATGGTAGATATTTGTGATACAAGCACGCATGAGCAAGCATGTTCTTATCATCGCCACACCATACAAACTTTGCCATGGAAACCTTGGATTGATCTTGTCTTGGCCTCTGTCAACAGACTGGAGTGCAGTGGCCGCTCCCAGCCACTGCAGCCTCGACCTGCTGGGCTCCAGTGATCCTTCCGCCTCAGCCTTCCAAGTAACTGGAACTACAGGTGCGTGCTACCACTCCCGGCTAATTTTTTTTTTTTAATTTATTGTAGAGATGAGGTCTCGCCAAGTTGCCCAGGTGGGTCTTGAACCCGCAGGTTCAGGCAATCCACTCACCTCAACCTCCCAAAGTGTGGAATTACAGGCTGAGCCATCGAGCCTGGCAAGGTGACATTAATCAATGAATGCTAGTGTCACCATGCAATAGATAGTACAGTCAAATAAAATGACGGAAGCACAGTTGAGCAAACATCGTAGTACACATTGCTACCATCATTCAACTTCAAAAATTAATATGTAGATAATATCTCTTAAACTGTACGCATTTTTGGCACCCCTGTGTGTGTGTACATTTATATATCTATATATCTATACATAGATATCAAATATCTCTCTATATTTTTGTCTCCCATCTTCCCTTCGTAGGATGTTTTTGGTTCCCGTCTTATTTCCTGCCTGCCTCTCTACTCTGTATCTCTATTCCTTCTCACCGGTCTCTACATGATCTTTCTGTCACTTCAATTTACCAATTTCTCTCATGTACATTTCTCCATTTCCCTCCTGGATCTCCATATCACAATAAAACTGCCATTAAGTGTCACAGGAAAATAATTTTTCTTTTTCTGAGTCTAGGAAAAATGAGAATTGCCAATCTTATTAGCTTTCCTCTCGCTCCTAAATTGTGGTGAGTGCATCTGGAAGTTGTTTTTATTATTACTTTTTCTCCTATTGCAGAGAAGCTGTCTTGTGGCATCAGATTTTTTTCTGTAAGATTCTCAACAGAGATCAGCACACTTTTTCTGCAAAGGACCAGACAGTGATTCATTTTAGGCTTCGCTGACCCCAGGTGCCTGTCACAATTACTCAGCCTTGCCATAGCAGCAAGCATACAGAGCTGTGGGCAATGGGCCAATGGATGATATGTCTGCATTCCAAGAAAACTTTATTTTCAAAGAAAAAGTGGTTTGTAACACCTGCTCTAGAACATTCCCTGTGAGAGGTGAGGCATCTCCTGATGTGTTTCTGCTTTTCTTCCCTGGCCTCATTCTTCAGGCATGGCTGCCATGACTCCCCGGGGAAAGTGGAGCTGGATCTGAACCCACCTGCCTGAGCTCCGTTTCATGCTGTTTCCGCTCCTCACACGTCCTCTCCAGTGATGCAGTTAGGGTTTTCCGAGTTGGGGGTGGGGGTAGCGCGGGGAGTCGTCTTCCCTTTCCAAAAGCCTTTAGTGGTTCTCTGTTGTGCCTGGATAAGGAGTCATTTCCTTAACCTGGGCTTGGATGAGTCTCCCCAGAGCAGGGTTCCAGCCTCTCCTTTTGGGTCTCTGGTCCATTGGATTCCCCTGGAACATTGCCTGTGTCCTTCCATACTTGCCCATCCACGCCCCTTTAGACAGCCTGGGTGTGCCTCCACTGCTGCTCCAGGGGCTGTATTTTCCCACCCACTTAACTTTTTTTTTCCACTTTCAAGACAAGTCAACTTCCACTTAGGAAACCTGGATCAGGCACTTTCGTAGGCATGCTATGTGTGACAATCCCTATCTGGAACTCTGTGTCACCTTCTGTTGTTCTCACCATGGTGTGCCAAGCCCTCTCTTCTCAGTTTTCTGGCCACCAAGGACTCCTCCTCTCCCCTTCTCCCCCACACTCCCCTGCTCTAACTCCCCTGGTTTCTTGACTGTCCCACAGATGTGTGAAGGACTCTCCCACCTGGGTCCTTCTGCCTGGAATGCACTTCCTCTTTCTGTCCTGATGGTTGATGGTTGTGTTACTCACTTTCTCCCATCATTCAGGTCTCCACTTAAATGCGGTACCTGGAAGAGTCCTTCCCTGGCCACCTGACCCAACACAGCGTACTCCAAAGCCATCGTGCGACCTCGTTTCAATTTTCATAATAGCCTGCTTGTGAAATCTGGCAGCATATTATTGTTATTATTTGACCTGGGGTATCACTCTGCTGCCCAGGCTAAAATACAGTGATGTGATCAGCTTCAACATCCTGAGTTCAGGCGATCCTTTCACCTCAGCCTCCCACCCTAGCTGGGATGACAGGCATGTGCCACCATGCTTGCCTAATTTTTTATTTTTATTTTTGAAGAGATAAGGTCTCGCTGTGTTGCTCAGACTGGTCTCAAACTCCTGGGCTCAAGTGATCCTCTTACCTTGGCCTCCCAAAATGCTGAGATTAAGAGGTGTGAGCCACCTCTTCACCTGACCTTGATAACATATTATATATTTGTTTGTATATCGCCTTTCTCTCCAACTAAATAGGAAGCCCCTCAAAGAGAAGGCTCTTAACTCTTTATTCGCTAAATCACTCAACTGCTTAACCAACATTTGTCGACTGGCTGGAGACCATCAGCAGAATGAAAGTCATCATGGGAAAGCACAGGAAAATGATAGAACACATGAAGCATCAGACAAGTGTCCCGATACTTTCCTTTATACAGTCCCTTGCAATTCTAAGACTTGGTGACTTGAAGTGATACCTCTCTCTGAGAACCTGCTCACCTGCCTGACTTCTGTGTTTCTGTGGACAGGTCCAGTGTTCTTTCAGTCATTCAGGCATTAGAACTTGCCATCTGCCAAGTGTGTTATCGGACCCTCTCTCTGTTCCTCAGCCTGGCTTCCTCTGCTTGTTGGCTTTATGCCCCTGACCAGCTCTCTCTATGGGACAAAGAAGATAATACACATATTTCCAATTTATTTCTTCCTAGTTTAGCAGCATTAGTTGAAAAAAAAAGACCTCTTTCTCCCAATGTCTGTATATTGATTCAGAAAGAGATTCTGAGTGGCTCTCCTTGGGGCCTTTGCCCCCCAAGGCACCGGTCCTTATTGCAAGGGGATGGGTTTTTAGGCCAGATTGGCCTGCGTCTTCTCCTGAGACCAAGGGTTGGGATGAGATTCTGTCTGAGGTCCTTCAGGACCCTTTGGAATGAGAAGTCTGCAGTTCCTCCTGGGAAGCAGAGGAACTGGGCAGACAACACAGCTCCCATGGACTACATTGCTGCCAGGAGGTGCTCTTGGATGTGCTTTTGGGTGAGATGTCTCCTTGCTGAATGAAGAAAAAGGGCCAGTGCCTCCACATGGCCAAGGAGGCTGGGTCCACGATGCTCCAGCTCTGTGGATGCAGGTGGTTTTGGGAAAGGCTAGTCAGGTACTGAACACTCAAGATGGGGTTCTTTCTCCTCCTGAGCACGCCACAGGTGATCATCACATGAGGCTTTTCTTCCTTCTAGTGAGCTTCAGACGCTTCCTCTTCCGGAGTGACTTCCTCTCCCAACTCCACCTGAACCCTCACATAAGTCCTTACTCTAGAGTTTTCTTAACACCTTCAAAGTCTTTCTGCTTCGCCTCCCTTGAACACTCACAGTCTTTAAAAAAATTTTTTTAGCCCTTGTACTCAGTCTTCCAGGTTTAGATGTTGAGCATAAGGGCTTTTTCCTTCTGATTTATTTTTGTATTCTCTCCTGTTCATGGAATGTCTCTTTCACATACAAGGCATGACTAATATTGGCTGGACTGAATTCATTCAGGTGAGTTGAGCAGAACCGTCTAACCAACATCTACAACCTGTATCTTTCACTTGGCCTCAGTCAGCCTTCCCCTGTGGGCTTCTTCTTTACGTGTCTAAGTGGCATTACTCTTATCTACCACAGAGCCTGGGCCATGTCAGGTTGCTGGAAGATGTTTCATTCAACCTGATCCATGATGACTGTGTGCCTTTCTGTGGGCTCTGTGCCAGGTGCTATGGCTGCAACAGAGAGCAGGGCAGGCCTGCTCACTGCCTTCACAGAGATCCTAGCCCAACCTGGGGTGGATAACAAAATGTGCGTTTGCAGAACTGTGTGCTGAGAGCTGGGATGGGGGGGCACTGCCAGTGAACATGGGTGGGCAGGGAAAGGTCACACAAGCTGTGTGTGTGAGATAAATGGTGTGACCGATGGCAATAGCCATTTCCTTTCTTGACTAGATCAGGTATCCCTATCTTTGACGTATACTACCCACCCCCAACACAGGGTGAAACCCTGTCTTGCATTCTGGTTTCACAGTACTCTCTTTCCCTTTCTGACTGCAGTCAACACATCATATTGGAACGTATGTGTGCGTTTTCAGTCCATTTATACATAGAGGACAGACTGTATCATATTCCACGGGCCTGTCCCCTTGAGTCTGATACTACACTTGGCACATCATGAGTGCTTCAAGAAACATTTGTTGAGTGAAAAAATGAGCCACACAAGGAGGGTCTGGGTTGGGTTGGAGGAAATGAGAGGTTCGTCAGAATTTAATCAAACTGAATTGAACAGACCAGTCCACCTAACACCTATAATTTGTATCATCCATTTATTTTATTATTCTTATTTTTTTAATTTTTAAGTTGGTGTCTTACTCTGTTACCCAGACTGGAGTGCAATGACATGAATATGGCTTACCATAGCCTCAACCTCCTGGGTTCAGGTGATCCTCCAAATAGTTGGGACTACAGGTACCCACCACCATGCCCAGCTAGTTTCTTGGTTTTTTATAGAGACGAGGTTTTGCTGTGTTGCCCAGACTGGTCTCAAATTTCTGGAACCAAGCAATTCTCAGCCTCTCAGAGTGCCAGCGTTACAGGTGTGAGGTGCCACGCCTAGCTCGTATTGTTCATTTAGAATTTGCATCTGCCAACTTCTGTTAATTTCTTATTTATGCACGTTTGTCCAAGTAGCATCACCATGACTACTGTGACATCTATACAATGTCGGGTTTCCAAAAGATGTTTTGTTCAATGTGATCCGTGTTGACTGTGTGCCTCTCGAGTGGACGCTGTGTCAGGTGCTATGGCCAGGCACATTATGGCCCTGATAATGCCCTGACATGGCTCCTTGTCACAGAAAACGTATGAAGGAGCCAGAGGACAGAAGATGCTGCTTGAAGCAAGATCATCTCACAGCTTCAAATAAGGAAGCACAACACTTTGTGCTGGACCAGAGGATGATAGACCTTGACCCACAAGAGCAGGGTGAGAGACAATTATCCTCTGCCAAGCGGTTGCTGGAAATTAAGCCTCCTTCCCAACTCCTAAAAGCCAGGGCCATGGCCTTGTCTGGGGCCCATCTTGTTTGGAAGAAGTCTGTGCTTTGACACATGGGTTTGTTTTTCTTCTTCAAACACAAAAATAGTCTCGGTCTTTGGATAAATGATTCTCAGGGCAGGGGTAGGGGTTCTGAAGTGCCATCAGTAAAGTCAAGGATGGAGACTAAACTGACAGATTCCCCGAGCGCTGCTGAGTGCCCCATGCAGGGGGAGTGGGGAAGAGAGAGCTGTGCTGCCTGTCTCTTTCCCCCAGGCGCATGACAGCTACCACCATGACTACCGTTAACTTCTCACACTCACGATGTGCCAGGCACCACATAAGCACATCACATGGATGCACCATTTGTCTCAGAAAGCCACCTCTTGCCGTGCAGACCACAGCACCCTCATTTTGTACGTGGATAGCTGAGGCATGGAATAACTGACTGAGCATCAAGTCATGTGCTCAGTGGCACACGGACCCCACATATCACTTTTGACAGCTCTGTGAAGCAGGCATCATGCAACCCTCCTATTCACAGAATGTTCCTTTCATAGGCAAGACCCAACTAATATCTGTTGACTGAATTTAATTAAACTGAGTTGAACAGACCTGTTGACCTGACATCTACAACCTGAAGCATCACTGCTATGATGTAACTGGGACCCGAAGAGGTGGGTCGTGCAGGATTCCACTCTTCTGGTAAGAGCAAAACAGACTTGCACATATGAGCTACGAAACATCAATTGTGTAATTTTGGTGATTCTGGATGTGAGTTAAATGTTCTTAACCTTGCACTTGAAACCAGAACTGTACAATATAATGATGAATGGTACAGTGTATACTGATAACAAAACATTTTAATTATGCTTTGCTGGAAATGGCATTGAATAATAAATTAACAACATCATGGGGCAGTCACTCCAGATCCCCTCCCACTGTGGGAGGTTTTCTGTCCTCTCAATAAATCCTGCTTTCAAAACAAAACAAAACAAAACATTATGACACATTGAGAGAAGTTGTAGCAGAAAGAACACATTTCATATTTTAGTACTTTGAATGGCACTTATCTCTTCTTTTCCAGCAAGAGGTTCTGCACTTTTGTTAAGTCACCAGCCTGGTCTCTTGTGGGAACAACAGACTAGGACCCAGGAAGATCAGTGCATACCTTCCTTCTGGGAGGTAAACATCACCAAAGTGTCCCAGTTTGGGTTTGCTAGCCTGCTTGGCTGGATTTGGGGACACGAGGGAGCCCTGAGCACGTGGTGCTGTGACCTCCATCCCAAGACCCTTTTCCTGGGTGAGTTCAGCCTGTGGTAGGCAGAAGAGAAGTAGGCAGGGCTCCTCTCCCCATTTCTTCTGTCTTTGGACACCCACAGCTCTAGACCCGTTGGAAGAATAACAAGGTGCCCTGGGTGAGGAGGCTTAGAGGAACATGTGCCTGAAAGTAGGTGGTCATGGGTTCAGGTTGCTGTGTCCCTCGTGACTGTGACACATGGCATCTTCAGAAATCCCCCTTGACTAAATCCATAGTTCTCTGGTTCTTCACCTTCTAATCTGCTCAGACTGGCTCAAATTTATGCCCCTCATCCTAACCTGAGCCAACCTGAGAAAACAGAGGTGGAGGGAATCCAGGTACATTCTTGAGGTCCCACGCTTAATCAGGGGTGCTCCTCTATCAGTCATGCCATATTGGTTCAGTTCCCTGAATAACCCATGCTTCTTCCTGCCACAATACCTTGGCACATGCTGTTTCCTAGACCAGTCCTTCCCCTCACACTGCACCTGGCCTCACGCACAACTTCCTGTTGGTCCTTAATAACTGTCAGCTACATTAGGACCCAGTTGGACTCATGTCTAATCAGATGGCACTTGGGAGGCAGATGGCAATGCCTGGTAGGTAGAGATGTACTCAATTTAGTGCCTCTTTCCTGACCTCCTACTTCGAGGCTGACTCATCACTCTTCTTTCTCAACATGGCTCATTCCCTCATAGTGCCCATCACAGCTTTTCATTCTAGATGAGTTCCTTCATAGATTGTTTAAAGTCTTCCTCCCTCTGTATAAATATTTAAGATCTTCCAGGATGGGGGCCATGGTGTGCTCACAACTAGACCACCGTGCCCTGTTGCTGGAGTCCAGCTCCAGCGGGGTTCAGAGTTTCCTGAAGGAGGAATGGAGTCAGCTTTGAAGAAAGCACTCGGACAACTGACTCTGGTATTAGCAGGACAGATGCCATTTATTGTCAGTTAAGAGTGAGCTTTTATATTTTTTGTACAAGGGAAAGGACAAAGAAAATTTCTACAACAGATGTAACCAGTAACTTAATCGACAACCTTGACTGAGATAAGAAACAGAACAGATAGTTCATGTGTGATTTTTTTTAGGAAATCCTCCCTATGCACACTCCTTCTCACATATCATCCTTTAGAAGTTATCGCCATCTTGTAGTTTTCGAAGCAGACAGTTTTCATTTATTATTTGAAAGTGTTTGACCAAATTATTATCTCTTGAGAAATTCCTCAAGCTATACCATGGCGTTAAGCAGACCAAAAACACTAACTACTTTCAGTTAGTAAATATTAAAATAAGTTTTGTTTAAACTAAACACAATACATCTGTTATACATCACTTGTCCAATTAAAAGCCTTAACATCTCTAAAACAAAACTATAAATTGTATCTAGTGATAGTTGGAATTTGAAGCCTATTAACTTGACTAAAGACAGTGGCTAATACCTAAAAAATAACTATGAAAGCGACTTACTGTGAAAATACACACACTAATCTTTACTCTAATTTTAACATGTAAATGAACTAGAACATAATGAAATAAAACTAACACAGCTAAAATTATTATGGCTGTATAATTGTTAATGAACTTTTAAGCTTAGGTTAATGGTGGTTTAGGGAGTGGTTTGACATGTTCTCCTTAATACTTGATAGCCTCCTGGAAAATATCTTTGTCTTGAGATAACCACTTAAGCAATTATCATTATCTTTAAAGCACCAACTTCATCATTATGAGAACTTAAATTTATGAATCTAAAACAATCTTCAAGGTAATTATAAAACAGCAAACTACAGCATTAAAATTTAATTAATGATTCAAAGTAAAAACCTTGCCAAACATAATCAAAGCCTAATGATTTTCTGTCAATCCTCATATGTACGTATATTAATTATACATACTTGTATGATTATACATTTACCAACTACGTTTAATACATGGATAAAACAATTATCATGCCTAGAATAGCACTACCAGCAACTCTTTTCAAAACAATCCCAAACTATAACACTATTCCTAAAAGCACAAAACAATTTTATACTGTAAAACTATTCTTAAAGCCAAGAATGATAGTTTTGGCCCTAAGTCCTAAATTACAGTCCTTGAAGTGTCTCAAGAAAGTTTCCAGAAGTACATTTCTCCACGCATCAGGAGTTTTCTCTGGGGTTTTTATGATCTTCAAAGCTTCGTAATTGCTTTTCCTCATCCAGGTGTTTTCATTGCTTTTCTCTTATCGTGCAGTGTATATTCCTAAAGAAAACTTAAAAGAAGCTTTTAATGATGTTTCCCAGGCCCCAAGGTTGTTTTCTGTATCCAGTTAAATTATCATTAAAGCATCCAATTAATATATCATGAATTCAGTGAAAACCTATTCTATATTTGTCAACTCAAAATCTTAACTATTTAATTAGATTAAGTAAAAAACCCTGATGACTAATCTTTACCCTAAACCTGTAAAAACAATGTTATAAATCACCTACATAACTTATAGGTATGTGTTGGAACTTATAATGAACTCATAATGAACTTACTATAAACTCGTGCTTCTAAAAAACCTTATGTCTAAACACTAAGCTATATTATTCTAAATCAAATAGTAAGTGATTATACTTATATCATTTTTTATTCAAGCAATATCTAGTAACTCATAACCAAGTGAAAGAAAGCATCTTTGACATGATTCAGAGTTTAACAATTGAATATGTTAGAAAAGGCCAGATGATATGGTGGGAAATGGAAAAATGAACAATGACACTCCTAGGTTAGCTGTGAGTGCTTCACATAAACATGTTGTTTTCTTCATGCTCAACTGTACAGAATTCTTCGGCCATATCAACAGCAAAGGTGGAAGAGAGTAGGGCCTCAGCTCCCCAGACTCGCCTTGCGGCCCAGGGTCTTCGGCCCACCAGGACCTTGCCAATCAGGTGGCAAGGCTGGCTCCCAACACCCTGTGTCAGGTGCATTGTGAGTACATGATGGACATTTTGGGGGGTGGAAGGAGGTTCAGGATTGAACAAGGCAATGAGAAGTCACAAGTAGAGGGGAAGGAGAAAAGCAGAGGCACTTGGTAATGGAGGCAATGAACGAGGCACCTGGATTGCCTGTGAACTGTGTGTCTTGGGCATTCTGTGACCATAGGTCCCTAATGTACAGCTGGGGCCACTGAGGAGGTCTTGAATGGCCTCCCTACTGTGAGAAGCCTCCCTGCTGTGTGCAGCTGCCATGGGGCTGGAGCCCAGCTAGAGTTTTCTTGTGTGGAAGCTGGCAGCTCTGACTTCAAAGCTGGAACACGTTGACCCAGAGCACTGTGACCTTTGGCACAATTTCCCCCATCCATGCCCTCTCACCAAACAAGGAAGAGAAAGCACAGCTCCCTTGCATGGGCTCTGGCTGTCTGGAGGGAGGGTTGGTCTTGATTCAGAGACTGGAGGATGGGAGAGGAGGGCCAGAAGTAGCTGGAAACCTGGCCCCACTGAAATTGGAACGTGGCATCTTGGCAAACTGCATGGCAGCTTGTGAAACTTTCTCTCCTTGGACTCTGACTATGGGTGGGCTCTGCCATTGTGGGGGTGCCTGCTTGGCCTCTGGAAACATTGGATCGGGAACATCTCTACCTACCAGCCATCACTGTGTGCCTCCCAAGTGCCATCCGATTAGACATGAGTACAACTTGACCCTGATGTAACTGACAGTTATTAAGGGCTCCCTGTGCCTCAGTGTTGCCAGCTTTGAAATGGAGATAATTACAGAAACTCTCTAGGACCAGTGTGAGGAAGTCAATAGATATGAAGTGCCTAAATGCAGGGGTTGGTGTTAGGCAGCAGACCATCAAGAAACGCTCACCACTGCTACCATCAGGGTGATCATAATGCCACGAGCTTGCCTTACCTTGCATCACTTCTTTTATCCTTATGGACTGGCATGCCCACTTCTTAGCAAAGGAAACTGAGGCTGGGAAGCTATCAGATGATGGACCCACAGTCACATGGTTAATGCACGTTAGAATAAAGCGTACAGATCCCAGTCTATCTTGTTCTATCTTGGGGCTTTTTCTATGTCTCTTTCTTTTTTCTGCCTTGGCAACCACCCTGAGAGATGGAAGTAGGACATAGTTTATGTTGTTGGCAGCTGTAGGAGGTTATGATGCTCACTGTCACCAGCCGCCAGTCTGGTGAGAACTTGCAGGTTGACGATACTTTGGTTGTTTTTGGAATCCTCAGTCCTATTTTTGGAGATAGAAACATCTAGAAAGTATTGAGACAGTGACTCCATGGTGCTACTTCCCTCTGGGGTAAGGTCACATTTGCCCAAGCTGGGGAGCAAGTCAGTCACTCCTGGGACATGCCCTTGTGTAACTTTCTTAATCTCAATTCTTCCATTTATGAGCTTTGTGACATTGGTCATTCTGTATCCATTTCTTGATCTATGAAATGGGGATAATTATAACAATGTGAGGTGATATTCAACAACTGCTTATCACAGCGTCCAGCACATACAAAAACCTGTAAATAGTATATGAGCATCATTATCAGATTGAAAAAAGAAAAAACATGTTCTGTTGTTAGCATTCTTTTTTTCAGTAAAAAATTGGGCATAAAAATGTTATGTTAGAGAATACCAAGGAAATCTATGGATGCTGGAGGAACTGGGCAGAACCCCACTGAAAGGTTATGACCTGAAGTCAAAATGTCTAAGGGTGCCATTTTTGGTTCAGGATGAAGAACAGGGCCCAACTGGTGCCCCTATCCCCTCACTGGGGCCTACAGAGAAAGTGAGAAGCCCTCCACCTCAGGGCTCCCTGGTCTGCACATGCGCCATGCATCTCCTGACCTCTGCATCTCCACTCTCCACTCCTCCTACCCAAAATCCTTCTCCTATCTCTTATCACAAAACATCTCCGACACGGCAAGGTGACAGGGATTAAACTGGTCCCCTTTGCACCTCCCACTCAGATGGAACAGTTGTTGACATTAGCCACAACTTCTTCTGGACTTTATTTTCTTTCTTTCTTTGTTTATTTATTTATTTATTTATTTATTTATTTTTATTATAAAGATGTAGGGTACAATTCAGGGTTAGGTATACAAACGTTGATTATGCAGGTACCCTTGTTGATGAGGTATGGCCCCCCTTCCCTAGCAGTTTCCCTGAACTGCCAAACCCACCCCCTCCCCGACAGTTTTCCACTACTGCCAATCCCTTTCTTATAGTATTATAATTGTTCAAGGTCCACTTATGAGTGAGAACATATGGTACTCTGTTCTTTGTATCTGTATCTTTGTATCCAAATCCATCCAAGTTGCTGCAAAGTCCATATGTTTATCTTTCTTTATGGCTGAATAATATTCCATTGTGTATATGTATCACATTTTTTTAATCCAGTCCAGCTTTATTGGGTAACATGGTTGGTTCCATGGTTTTGTTATTGTGAATAGAGCTGTAACAAACATACATGTGCAGGTATCTTTTTTGTAGAATGATTTGAGTTCCTCTGGGTATATGCCCATTAGGAGAATTGCTGGATCATATGGAAGATTGATTTCTAGTTCTTTCAGAAATCGCCACACTGTCTCCCAGAGATGTTGCACTAGTTTGCATTCCCACCAGTTTAGACGCATTCCTTTTTCTCCACATCCTCGCCAGCACCTGTTGTTGTTTGTTTTATTAATGATGGCCATTCTTACTGGGGTTAGGTGGTATCTCAATGTGGTTTTGATTTGCATTTCTCTGATAATGAATGAGACTGAGCATTTTTTCATGTGTCTTTTGACTGCCCTATGTTTTATTTTTTTGAATTGAGGTCTCACTCTGTCACCCAGGCTGGAGTGCAGCGGCATGATCACAGTTCGCTGCAGTCTCAATCTCCAGGACTCCGGCAATCCTCCCACCTCAGCCTCCTGTGTAGCTGGGACTACAAGTGCTCACCACCACATCTGCCTCTTTGCTTTTTAAAAAATGAAACCTGGCAGAGGCCATTGTAACTCCCCTTGTGCCCACCCCCACATCAATATCTCCTCTTCTCCCTAGGTGGCCACGAGCCTTCATTGTCCTCCTCCTTCCTCCTCTCCAGTCTCCTTCCACACATCCAAGACCTCCATGTCGCTAAGAGTCAGGTCAGGTCCCCTGTCCTCTAGCCTGTGATGTTCTTTCTTGCTTAGCACAGTTGCACTTGGTGTTGGAAGGCTTACTTTGAGTTGTTTATCATCTTAAATCACTCATCCAGCCTGGGCTGGGCAGCTCCTGCTTTGGAAAACACTTACTGGAGCTGTGAACTGAGTCCCGTGTGGTGGCTGCCTCCACAAGCTGGCGTGGAGTGGAGGACAATGTCCTGCAGGGAAATGCAGAACCCTTTGGGAACCAACTGTCTGCAGGACTCGGCCACAGCCTTCCTGTCAGCTTTCAGTCATGGACAAACACGTGGAGCCTTGTGATCTGAAGACTAGAAACAGGGTGAGTATGGGAAGCAAGGTAGGCATGTCTGTAACACGTCAGACCTTGTACAAGACCCTTTTTTTTTTTAGTGAGAAAGCAGGATTTATTGAGAGGACAGAAAAGCTCCCACAGTGGGAGGGGACTCGAAGGTGTTGCCTGTGTGAGACCCTTTAGATGTATCATCTCATTTCATGTTCCACAAAGCAACAAGACAGATGCCACTTTAACAGAAGTGAAGTCAAGGCTTGGAAAACCCCAGCCTGGTCAGAAGTACAGTTAGAGTTTGATTTGAGACTTTCTAATATTGATGTCTGTATTTATCTGCTTCTTTCTTTACACTATGAACAAACTGAGAAAGAAACGGAACCTGATTCTTCTCTGTGTCCCAGGCCCAGTCCTGTGCCCTGATGTTTGATGCCTGCATGCTGAATGGGCCCTGACCTCAGAAGCCGACCTTGGATGGAGGGCGGATTTGGCAGTGGCTGCAGGAAAGTGGTGCAGAGATGCCTTGATGGCATGAGAGCACCTGTCTGGGTGGGGAATGGAGACTTGCTCTCTCTGCTGGCCTCGCCCCTCAGTGCCATCAGGCCAGACCCACGGGGTCTCTTCTCAGTCCCTGGCTCCTCTATTTGCCTTGTGACTCTGTCTCCCTTCAGATTTGGGACCCCAACCCACCCCATGGGCCCTCAGCTCACTCCTTCCCTCTGGTGCCTCTTGCTGTCTGGATGAGAGTCTACTGCTCTGTGACCTCAGAGCCCCACCAGCTGCACCAAGCTCCATGTTACCACCTCAAAGTTCAGAAGATGTGGCCTAGTTCCCAGGTGGCATGGACCTCCAGGTGGACAGGTGAAGCCTGTGATCCCTTCTCAGAGCAATGATTGCTATAGGCTTGAAATAAAACATGGGATTTCAAAGCAAATGAGTATGTGGAGAAACAGTTATGGAGCACTCTACACACATGCATGTATACACACATATACATACACATGTATGCATATACACACATATACACACATACATACCCACACACATGCATATACACACAAGTAACATATATAGAGCTATATACATACATTTATACACACATATGCAAACATACACAGAAACACATACACACATATATATACACATATAAGCACATAATATACATAAACACAAGTACACACATGTACATATATATGTTTAAGTACATGCATGTACAAACACACACACATACACATACACATATATACTGACCTATGTCCACACATACATATATATGCACACATGCATGCACATACACTATACACATATATGCACACACATGCACATACATATGTATGCATATGTACACATACACATATACACACATACACACATACATGCAAGCATGCATATATATATTCACAAAAACACACATATATACACACATACATTTTATACATATATACACATAAACATTTACACACATATATACATATACACATGTATAAATACATGCATATACAAACACACATATACATATGTACACATACAAATATTTTCTGGCCTTTGCCCAGGCATACATATGTATGCACACATGCACACATATACACATACAATTATACACATATATACATATACACACATACAAACATACATATACACACATATATTCACATGCACATATATCTATATACATACATTTATATACATACATATACATATATAAACACACATATGCATAAACAATGCGCACACACATATACGTATATGCAATATGCATATCCATCTATCCATGTATACATGTATAATTACATGCATATACAAACATGTACATCCACATACATATATACATTCATATGTATATACACACATACACACATGCATATATACATGTACATATACACATAAACACACAATAAACATATACATATGCACATATATACACATATATTTGCATATAAACCCATGCACACATATACATACATATGCACACATACACACACACACCTATATTAGTCATCCATTGCAGAGCAGCAGCCTTAGCACTACAGGGCAACAGACATTTGCCATCTCCCAGTTTCTGGGGCAGGAGTGTGGGCGTGACTGAGCTGGGTCTCTGCTCCGGGCCTCATTGAGGTGGAATGACAGTCAGAGCTGTGGTTGCTTCAGGCTGGACAGGCTGGGCCTGCTTCTGAGCTTGCCCACAGGGTGTTGGTACGTTGGCTTTGCTCGAGCGGTTGGGCCAAGGGCCTCAGTCTCGCTGGCTGTTTCCTGAAGCCGCCTTGGCTCCTTGCTACTGGGCCTCCCATAAAATGGCTTGTGATGCAGAGACTGGCCTCGTCAGGTGAGTGGGAGAGAGGGATGTGGATGTGAGGGGAGGGAAGATTGCACTTGCCTGCAAACTCACCTCACACATGATACCCCTCACTATCGCCCTGTTGCATTCATGAGATGCAAATCACGAGGTTCAGCTCAAGCTGCAGTGAGAGCCCCACATGGGTGGTAAATGCCAGGTGGGGGTCAAGTGCTGTGCTACTTCAGAAGGTATCAGAGAGAACCTGGCCATGGCCCAACAACTGGTGGAACTTTGGTCTAGACACAATTGTAAGCAATGTTCCATGGTCCCCCAACAGCTGACAAGTTATCAGAAATCACCTGGGGTGAGACACTGTGATGTCTCTGCGGTGTCAGTGGCCAAGTTCCGTGTGGGGAGCGGGCTCCCAGGGAGAGAGTCCGAGTCTTTCTGTGTCCTCTTCTGCAGAGGTCTCCAAGTCCTCATTTCTTATTGAAGGATTTTATCCTCTATCACACTTGGTTGGAGCTATTTACTCTCATGATGAAGATGTATTTGAAGTCCAAAGCAAAGGAAAAAGAATAGAGAAGTCCATGAATAGCTGGTAATCAAGTCACACAAGTAATAACGAATTGATATGGTTTATGTGGACAAATGTACTCATGCAATTTATTATATTCCCAAGCTCCATTGTTCTCAAGCATTCAGCACTAAAATGCAGGAAAAAAATGAGGCCAAGTAGAGTCCAGAGAGATTAAAGACAGTTCCACCACAGTTGTCCTGCCACTGCTCCCACCTGAAATCCAAAGACAGTGAGGAAGGACATTGGAAAGCCTAGAAAATGAAGTATTTGGTGTCTCTTGAAAACTTGCTGAGAAATAGAGACAAAGGAAATAGCAAAAAAATCAAGCCAACATTCTGAAATGGCATAAACAAATAATAATGAAAAACAAAATGATATAGCAAGTAAGTACAGAAGAATGCTCCCATTTCTACAAAAAAAAGAGAGAGAGAGATAGTATAGAAGTAACAAAGAGTTTCGAATAGGCTTTTCTCAAGAACTAAAAATTCTAGAAGTGAATGAAAAACGATTCATTTCAAATATTTAACATATCATAGGCTGGGCTCAGTGGCTCAGTCTGTAATCTCAGCACTTTGGGAGGCCAAGGCGAGTGGATTGCCTGAGTCTGCAGGTTTGAGATCAGCCCCCAGCAACTTGGTGAGACCTCATCTCTACAATACATCAAAAAATTACCCGGACATAGTAGGGCTCCTATAGTTGCAGCTACTTGGAAGGCTGAGTCAGAAGGATCGCTGGAGCCCAGCGGGTCAATGCTGGAGTGGCCGTGAGCATGCCATAGCACTCCAGCCTGGGCAATGGATTGATACTCCAACTCAAAAAAAAAAAAACATAAACTTTACAGTGTTAACTTAAAATGTTAATCTATGCTGTATTATTTCAATCAATAAATTCATTGTAAATCTGATTAAATTTGTTCTAAAATTTAGTATTTTATGAATTATTATAAATAAGTTTATACGTTATTGCCTAAAACTAAATCTTTCTAAAGTGCATGCCCTGAAAAGAATCTTATGCCTGCAAGAGCTAGATTAAAAGTGATTAATGACTTTCTTAGTTGAATATTATCATTTACTATAATTGAATTACTTTAACAATTTGGCCTAGTAATATACTATTATTAAATATATACAGAACAGTACAAGTAAAACATGCCAGGGAAACAATGTCTTTGACCTTCAAAAACTCACAGTTTAATTACTTAACCAATCCAATTTATGATCAACAATGCAGAATAGCCTTTCAGTGTAGGATTCAAACATATGCTGTGCATTTGTGCTGCATTTGGAACTCTTCCAGACCATTTCTCCAATCCATTGTATATCAAGACATATCAAATAGTTCTCATTACTATACATTTTAATTTTAGGTGCTATTTATATCTAACTATTATAATTTTTTTCAACATGACCTATTTTCAGAATTTAAAAATTACTATGTCTTCACAATTGTTTATTTGAGAGGGGAAGGGCAGTTTTAATTTAATGTTTCAATTATGAATAACTTTTTTGATTAACTAAAGAAAATTACTCATACTGTGAAATCAGAGTATAAAAATATAATAAACTGAATTATACTTAGTTCACAGCCATGCCACCCTGAACATGCCCAATCTTGTCTGAATTATACTAAGATAAAACTGTTTAAATAAGTTTGTGATTTACAAGGTTAATATATTGAATTATACTAATTAGAGATATACTTCAGATATTTTTTCTCAAAAATCTGACAAGTTCTTATCTATCTTTGTAACAAAAGTTTTACTTTCTTTATTCTTTTTTTAATTGGTACATTTTACATACTTATGAGGTTCATGTGATTTTTGTTAAATGCATAGAATGAGTAATGATCAAGTCCATGTATATGGGGTATTCATCACCTTGGGTGTTTATCATTTTTATGTATTGGGATGCATTCACTCTTTAAATAACTTCATAGAGATATATGTCACATATGGTAAAATTCACTCATTTCAAGCATACAATTCAATGATTTTTTAAAATAATTTTATCAAGTGCTTGAACCATTATCATATATCAGTCTTAGAACATTTCATTCCCCCAGTAAGATCACTTATGCCCATGGACAGTTAATGCTTCTCACCTCCAGCCCCAGGCAACCACTTGTTTACTTTCTGTCTTATAAACTTTCATTTTCTGGACATTTAACATAATAATATAAACTAGATGCTAAATGTTAGACCTAATCTGTTGGAGAGAAAAAAGTTAAAGCCACTGGACACTGGTCCTTGTTTGGTGGGAGAAGGGAAGTGACTCCTGGGAAAGTAAGGAGGTATGTGACATGATCAAATCTCCCTATGAAGTCTTAATAACTAGACCTTAGCCGGGCTCGGTGGCTCAGCCTGTAATCCCACGCCTTGGGAGGCTGAGGTGAGTGGATTGCCTGAGCCCGCGGGTTCGAGGCCCACCTGGGCAAGCAAGACCTCATCTCTACAATAAATTACAAAATTAGCCAGGCGTGGTAGCGTGCGCCTGTAGTTCTAGCTACTTGGAAGGCTGAGGCGGAAGGATCGCCGGAGCCCAGCAGGTCGAGGCTGCGGTGGCCGGAAGCGGCCACTGCACTCCAGTCTGGGCGACTGAGTGAGACTCCAACTCAAAA
>CAUYQG010207506.1:0-21479 GCA_963574415.1 Tarsius wallacei
TGGTATCTCAATGTGGTTTTGATTTGCATTTCTCTGCTGAGTGAGGCTGAGCAAAAAGTTTTAAATTTTGATGATGTTCAACTGGTTGCTTTTTCTTTTATTGATCATACTTTCATTGCCATGTCTAGGAACTCTTTGCCTAATTCCAGGTCACAAAAAATTTACTCTGTTTTTTTTTCTTTTAAAAGTTTTATATTTTACATTTAGAACTATGATCTATTTGGAGTTAATTTTGCATAAGGTATGAGGCTTAGATAATGGTTTTTTTAAATATGTATTTTCACTTGTTCTAATACAATTTGTTGAAAAGGATGATCCTTTCTCTATTAAACTGCCTTTCCATTATTGACAAAAATCAATTGGTAAAATTTGTGTGGGTCTATTTCTGGACTTTCTCCTTTGTCTTGTTGATCTGTGGGTCTATTCCTTTACCAGTACCATATTGTCTTAACTATACAGCTTTGCAAGGAGTCTTAAAATTAGGTATTTTGTCACTCATCCAACTTTATTCTTTTTCAAATTTGTTTCAATTATTCTATTTTCTTTGCCTTTCCATATAAAATTTAGATTCAACTTATCTATACCTATAAATAACCGGCTGGAATTTTGATAATTTTAGTTCTGCATTAAATCTATAGATTAATTTGGAGAGAACTGACATCATTACTATGCTGTATCTTACGTTCCATGAACACGTGTTCCTCCATTTACTTAATTATTTAATTCATTGATGTTTTGCAGTATTCAGTATACAGATCCTATATATATTTGGTTGAATTTAAGCCTAAGTATTTCATTTTGGGAGAAGCTGTTATAAACAGTATTATTTAAAATTTTAATTTCCCAATTGTTTATTGCTAGTATATAAAACATGATTTATCTTTGTGTATTGACCTTATATCTTGCAACATCAATAAACTCACTTATAGTTTCAGGAGTATTTTTTTTTTTCTTTTTCTTTTTTTTTTTTCTAATATGGAATCTTAGATTTTCTACATAGACAGGCATGTTATCTGAAAATAAGTACTGTATAACTCTTTCCAATTTTATGCCTTTTGTTTCTTTTTCTTAATATATTTTACTAAGCCTTCTAGTTGGGAGTTGAATGGAAAGTGGTAGTAAGAGTGTGCATGTTTGCCTTGCTTCTAGTTTTACAGGGAAACATTTGGTCTTTCGCCACTGAGTATGATCTTAGTTATGGGCTTTTGTAGATATCCCTTATCAGGTTGAGGAAGTTTCTTTCTATTTCTAGATTGCTGAGAGATTTTTATCACGAATTGATATTTAATTTGAATTCTTGGAAAAGACCCATCAAAGTGACATTTAAGAAGATTTGAAGGAAAGGAGAGTTTATCTGTGGAACTGCATTCTAGAAAGATAGAAGAGCACATGGGAAAACCTGGAGGCAAGTACCAACCTGGTATTTCAAGGAATAGCTGGGATATATGAATATCTGGAGTGGAGAGGATGAAGAAGGCAAAGCAGGTAGAAACGAGACCCGAGGATAGCTCTGACAGCGGGATCAAATTAGACTCTGCATACATTTTACATACTTTGGCACCTACTTCCAGGAAGATAGTCATTTGAGCTAAGGATTGGCATTACCTGGCTTGCTTTTCAGAAGCTTCACTTGAGCAGCTACAAGTGAACAGGAGAGCAAGGGATGAAGCAGAAAGGTCAGATGGGAAGCTATTGAGTATGGATTATTATAGCCCATGATCTAGCTGAGAGGTAGCTTGGAGTAGGGTCATAGCCATGGAGGGAGTGAGAAGTAGTCAGATTCTGGACACATTTGGAAGATAGAGTAGATAAGATTTGCTTGTGAATTGGATGTGGGTTGTGAGAAAAAAAAATAAGTCAAGGATGCCTCTTCCAGAATTTTAGGGTCTCCAGGAAAATGGAATAACAGAGTTGCTAATTACTAAGAAAAGGTTTGGAAAGAAGCAAGTCAAGTGCTCAATATATGTTATACACGGAGTTTTGCATGAATTAACACATTTACTTCTTGTTACAGTTCCATGAAATAGATAATATCATGTTGGCCCTTATTCTCATGAAAGGTAGTAGGGAAAGAAATGTTAGGTAATCCTTTTATCTTTACTAAGTTCTCCTTTTTAGGGTTATTTTAGGATGCACGGATGCACATAAAAAAAAAAAAAAAAGCCAGAATATGAGCCCAAGCATGTGGGCTCCAGAGTCCCTGCTTTTCACTATTAACTAGAACTACCATTTAAAATTGTTCAAAATGCTAACAGCAGATGTATCTTCTTATTCATTACAATTGTTATTTAATTTTGTCTTTTCTCCTTTACTCCTTGATTAGACTTCTAAAGATTTATCTGTTTTGTTGGTCTTTTCAAAGAACCAGACTTTAGTTTTAATTAAGCAGCTGTTCTGTTTTTGTTTCTATTTTATTAATGTTTGCTTTTATCTTTACTAATTGCTCTTTTTAGGGTTATTTTGTTGCTCTTTTCCTTTCAATGTGTAAATTATAGAATGAGGATGAATGAGATATAAAAGAATTATGAAAAAAGAGAATTGTTTAGTCTAGGTGAGGAGTTATAAAGGTAGCATCTCCAAATACTTTCTTTAGGTAGTTAAGGTTACAAGAAATTAAATTATGTTGCAATTTAGAAACAAGTCATATTAAATTTGATACAAAATGGTTGTTGAGAAACTGGTTGCTAAAAATGAGGAGAAATAAAACAATTTATGAGAACAAGATTAAATTAGAACATAGTGAAATTCGTTACAATGGAACCTCAACATGAACTCATACTCTTTTAGAAGTGACTTATCTCCTGCTTCAATCATAAAAGAGGCTTAGGAACAGTATCTTTCCCCAGTTCTCATGTGAAATGATTAAACACACACCCTGGGACCCAGGAACAGGTTTTAATACTAATGCTCAGCCAGAAACAATCAAGGTTTCTTGAGGAGTAAGTGATTCCATGTTTTGGTGCAGAGAAAATCAAGGTGGGTCTTGAACATCAAGGATGTATGGCATATAGTGGAAGTGACAAAGGAGCCAGCTTACAGCTGCTCCTAGACCTATCTCCTGGCCAAATTATGACAACTGAAAGATCACAAAAAAGAGAACAATTGTCACTGTGGGAGCCATGACAACTTCAGGATGCTCAATAGAGTAGATTGTATGAGGTATGCCATGCATGATTTTCCAATAATGTTTACAAAGAATAATATCTTTTGAACAGCAAGACTACATAAATATTGCATTCAAAATATGTTTAATAGCTGATCTGAGACTCTAATGAGTACACTCCAGGTCTTAACACAAAAGTTTACGTACTAGTGACCCAATGGGTTAGGTCTCAGGGTTTAAACATTTTTACCTTGGAAAGTTTCAAGAGGTGAAAAACTGGAATGTGATGATCTCAAGGATACTGCACGTGGAAAGGGGAAGATCTTGAGTGCCTCGAAAAACCAATTAAGGCTCAAAGTTTTAAGAATTTTAAGGAAAAAAAAGATTTGAATATTTTAAAATGGTTTTAGTTACACCCTTAAGAATGTGTCATGATTTATATTCAACAGACTAGAAATGAATATGAATCCCTGTTTCATTGTTGTCGACACTGGATATTCTCTTTCTTTTTAATCATTACTGATTTGATAGGCTAAAAATGATACCTCATTGTGGTTCTGATATGCACTTTTGATTACTGATGAGTTAAGTAATTACTTGTTTAAAGGCTATGTATATGTGAGGTTGCATATATAAAATGTCTCTCCTTACCTTTTGCCCATCCTTCCACTGGAATGTTTTATCTTTTAAATCTATTTTTAAAATCTTCATCATTTGAACATTAGGCTTTTATCAGGCACGTGTATTTCAATTTTCCCCCCAAACAATGTTATTTGTCCTGCAATCTTATTTATGGTGATTTCTGGCATGGAGACATTTTCTTTTAAATTTCATGTAGTAAGAGAATCACTTCATTTACTCCAAAAACAGTCATCTCTAGGTCAAAATTATACAGTTAGCCATATTTTTTCTTTTCTTGGTTTTGCCTTTAAATAGTTAAGCCAATTGTCCTTTATGGGTAGAGGTATGAGACAGGGATTTAACTTTATTATTTTCTAAATTCTTACCCAGTTTTTTTTTTCTCACATCACATATTGAAAAATCCATCCCCCCCCCACCATGGATTTACAAGTTTGCATTTTAATTCTTAAATCTCAAAATATACTTGGGTTCATTTTTGGTACTTTTGTTCTGTTATATTAATATTTGTCTATTTTACAGCTAGTCATGTTCTATTTTGAATTCTATAGCCTTACAATATTTTGGAATGTGACTTGCAAACTTCTCTACTCTTAAGAAGAAATCTCTCAGCTAGTCTCACATGTTTAGTTTTCCAAATATATACTAGAGTCATTTTGTCAAATTTCAGAATAATTCATTGAGATTTCAGTGACATAATCTATTACTTAGTGAAGGCTGACATCATTTAAACAGTGACACTTACTTTTGGCTACATGGCATGTTTCTGTATTTATTCTTATTTTAAATGTATCTCCATAAAACCATGTTATTTAAAAAACCTATTTGTAGGTATTTGCAACTTTTACTGAATAAAGATACTTTGAAACTATATTTTCTAATTGGTTTTAACATGGTAACCCCAAATTTTAGAAGACTTTTGTGTAGGGTTCTTTGCCTATTCCAAAATAGTCATCTGGAAGTCCAGCGGAAAAAAACAAAATTGGTTTATTTGAACTTACAAGAGACACCAATGGTGACCAGTTGGTGAAGAAAGAATCACACCTCCAGACAGTACAGCAAGCAGTTTTATAATCAAGCAAGTTAATTATTCAAATTGCTATACAGTGTTTACAATTACCATGAGTAAAGGTGCTGCTCACATTGGTCTCAGCTCTGCTAGATTGCTTGCATCGACTCATTCCTGGGAAAATATATATTCTGAAGTGATCAGACTTGGCCAGAGGCTGCTCCCTAAGGGAGGGGGCAAAAAAGAAGCCAGGTATAGAGGGGAGGAGTCTATGTCCAGACAATTATCTCACATTGGTCATTGTTGAAATGTGGTCAAAGTTGTTGAATTTTGCTTATTGCTTTTACCATTGCCCATTTTTTTGAATTCTTACTAGCTTTTTTTTTTTTTTTTGAGTTGGAGTCTTACTCTGTCATCCAGACTGGAGTGTAGTGGCACACTTATGGCCACTTCATCATCAACCTGCTGGGCTCCAGCGATCTGTACACTTCAGCCTTCCAAGTAGCCAGAACTACAGGTGCATGCTGCCACGCCCAGCTAATTTTTTTATTTATTGTAGAGACAAGGTTTCACCAAGTTGCCCGGGCTGGTCTCGAACCCTCCAGCTCAGGCAATCCACTCGCCTCCATCTCCCAAAGTGCTGGGATTACAGGCTGAGCCGCTGAGCCCAGCCAATTCTTAATAGTTTTAATAAATTGTGGTGAACTCCTGGATTTTCCAGGTGCTTACCATCCTCAATAAGACTAGATTTCTTATTACTTTTTTCTTGTTTATTGTGTTGACTGATGCTTCAGAATTCTGTCAGATAATGTTACTATACTGCATGTTTGACCAAAAAATAAATATTCTGACTGGTGACTTATGATGGATATTCCCTTAATAAAAATGAATATTAAATTTGATCACATTTCTTATGGACATTTTTCATGATTAACATTTCTACTTAGACATATTTTATAGAGTTTCTAATATAGGAAATTCGTTGTATTCCTGGAGTAAATTTCAATTGGTGCAGAAGCAGCTTTTAAAATCTTTGGAAATAAGTCAAATTTCTCTGTAAAACATGGAATTACTGCAACAAGTCATTGGTCATTTTCTTTTAGATTAGAAAAATAGTTTATTTAGACATAAATTAGAGAGAGAGAGAGAGGAGATTTACCTCTCCAAGGTAGGGGAGGGGGCGAAAGCTTAAGAAAACATGGCCTGGCTATCGCTCAAAGAGTACACGGTCACACCATAGCTTAGTAAGGCAATGGCCAGTTGTTTTCTTGGCAAGTATTTCTTGAAGTTCTAGAGTCTGTGATTTACTTCCTGACACCTCAGTGTTTAGAAGTTGGATGATCACAATGCAAGATTGTAACCAGATGGCTAAACCTGAAGAGAATGACAGAAATGCTTGGGCAGGGACATGTAGAGGATGTATATTCAGTCCTTAATAGAATATTAAGAATATTCTACTTCTTAAGTTGAATGATGAGCACATGTGGACTTATTTAAGTCTTTAAATTTATTATGAAATATTAGAGTTTGTTTTTTACAACACAGCTTCTCTCTTTTTTGATAACCATATTATTTTCATTGCAAAGATGCAATATTCTCTCAAATCTTATTGAAGACACAAAAACAGTTATTTTTTAAAAATCTGTTTTATGGCATATATAGGTTTCAGAAAAGAAGGGACAGTGGCACTGAATCCTTGGATAGTTCTCCTTATTTTGAATTATTGAATGTGTTCTTAAGTGTGATGGTTTATCTGTGTGTGCATCTTTACTTGGAAAGTTGTGTGAGTGCTGTGAGCAGCCAGTAAGGTCTATAGAGATGTAGGCATTCACCTGTGAATGTTACACTGCCACAGAAAAAAGAAAAAAGTTCTTATTTTGTCAGATTAGGCCTCTAGTCATTTGTGAGGTGTAGACAGAAAGCTCCTGCGATTAAGGAAGCTTTGCAGTCACGAATGGCACAGCCGTGGTGAATGGTTCCTTTTGTGTGTTTGTTGTGACCATGCAGAGCTAACACAGTGTGTGCCCCTTGGTTGGTCAGCATGACTGCCCGTGTTAGCAGCCCATGGGGATGCAGCTTCTTTGATCAACACTCCATCAACTCCAAACAGCGGTGGTGGCCGGTACACCAGGGCAGTCTTGCTGTGGGCAGTGCTGGGTCACTTCCCCAATCTTTCACAAGGCAGAGGTCTGCTTGATCCCTGAAGGCCCACGTAAGGCCCTCACCTGCAGCAGTGCGGCTCACACGTCACAATTTTCTGAATTCCCTGGGATGTAGGATGAGAAGAGGGCAGCACGCAGAGAGTTGAGCCTGGCTGTGACATATGCTTCTTTTCTGAGCCTGCCGCTGGGGCCTGAGCTGGCTGAGTCATGCCCCTTTCTCTTACTGGCGTGACCACCCCTCTTACTAGCCTGTTCTGGCAACATCTTTGGGGGAGAGAGGTCAGGGGGAGAGTTTAGGAGGGGGACACAATGTCCTCATCAAGTGCAGTTGTGGAGGGGCCACCTTGGCTAGAGTTCTGTGTCCTTCCAGGCCCATACTCTTTCTTTTTTCATTTGTGGTAAAATCTACGCAACATAAAACTTTCCATTCTAACCATTTTTAAGTGTGTGTTTCAGTGGCATTTATTACATTCACTTTGTTGTGCAATCAGCACCGCTATTTATCTCCAGAACTTTATCTTCCAAAGCTAACACTCTATTATCTATTAGACATTTATTTCCCTTTCCTCTCTCCCAAACTGCTGGTAACCTCCAATCTACTTTCAGTCTCTATGAATTCGACTACTCTAGATACCTCATATAATTAGAATTAAACAAGAATTGTCCTTTCATAACTGGCTTAGTTTACTTATGTCTTCAAGGCTCATCTATGGTTGCAGCATGTGGTCAGAATTCCTTTTCTGTTTAAGGCTAAATAATATTCCACTGTATGTATAGATCACATTTTTTAAAACTCGTTCATCCATTGATGAAAATTGCCCTATAGTCTTTTTAAGGAGATAAAATTTGCCTTCGCCTTCAGTCTGTACTGCATTGAGCTTGAAGACATTTGGGGATTATTTTTGGCCAGTGGTTCTCAAACTTCAGTGTGCATCAGAATTCCCTGGAGGGCTTGTTAAAACACAGATTGCTGGGCTCCAACCCCAGAGTTTCTGATTCAGTAGCTCTGGGATTGGGCCTGGGAATTTCCAGTTCTAACAATTTCCCAGGTGGTGCTGATGCTGCCGGTCCAGAGACCATCCTTGGAGAACCACTGTTCTAAGGATTCAGTTAATCTATTTTCCAAGTGTCACCTATGGCATGCTATAGCGTAGCTGCCCACCTGCACACTCTTTTGAGGGATCTAACCATGCACAGTCCTTGTTGTCCTCAGTGACCAGGTGCTAACCTACAGGGCATCCATCTGTAAGCTGGTCACTGACCTTTGACTTGTGTGACCCCACTCAAAAAGGTGAGCTAAACTGATCCATGAGGAATGTGCATGAGATGACATGGTGGGAAGTTGGATTGTTGGCCAGACAGAGTAGAAGCTGGTGTGACCATCATGAGCTTTGGTTGAGATGAAGCCAAGGAAGTCACTGGTTGAGAAAACAGAGAGAACACTCACCAAGAAGCAGAGACTCCAGTGCCCCACCCTTTGGTTAAGACTTGTCCCCATTCTTACTGCTTCCTGCCTGCTGAGGCCATCCATGCTACCAGAAAGAATTGGCCCCTGGGCTTGAATTTCAGTGAAGCCATGAAGAGAAAATGCACCATGAAATTATATGGCTCCTGCAAAAGGAACTGCCATCTGCTTTTTCTTTAGGTCTTTCCCTTCTACACAGTGTATTAAACCATCATGATCTGGAGTTGTCTCCCCTTCCTGGTAATCTTGTGCACATTTTTTAAAAAAGGGCTTATTTAAACAAAACAGAAAGTAGGACTTTAGGAGCTAGTAAATTCCCCAAGGCATTTGTGGATTGTCTATTTATTCCAAATATTAGTATTAGTAATTTGTTAGTTTTTCCCCAGTTTTCCTTGTCTCAATTCTGGGATGAAGATATATTGTCCTTTGCTTCATATCTACAGGTTGTGCTGTATGTATAAAGGTTTATATACAATAATTTGCTTCAATCAAGTTAAAGTAGATTTTTCTCACCTTATTCTTCTCTCTCATGCTTCTGAGCTTTGGGGGAGATTTGATTTTTCTCTTTTCTTGGTGAATAAGACAAGAAACAATAATAATAAGAAAAAAACAAGCAAAATTTTTAAAAAACCAATTTTAAAAATCTACCTTATTTAAAATCTTATAGATTTTATTTTACATTCAAAGGAAGCCCAGCAGGAATTAAACAAGTTAAAAACAAGGAGACATTTTGATTTCATTTTTGAAGATGAATATTTTTATCACACACCTTAGAAAGTGCCACATTATCTTTAAACAAAAAGAAGCCCAAGTTACAAGGCACATTTTCATTCCCATCCTTTTTATTATTTCCAGACACCAGAGCTGTCCCCTGGTACAGCGAGTCCTGTTATCCTGAGGGGGACTGGTCCACCCTCTCTAAACTTTCATGGATAAACCGAAATGTGAGACTGTCTAGGAGTGGACACCTGATATTTCTCAAACTTTCAGCTCTGCATTTGACAAGGCAGGGATTTCTCGACGTGTTTTATGTGATCATCACCTTATTTCCCTATTCCTAGAATCAGAAATGACTTTGATTTTTTTTTTTTTTCTGGTTTCTAGAAGTTAGTCTGTTTCACAGGGGAACATGGGCACTCATTGCTCAGCTTGCTTCTACTTCTTTCCAAGTACTGATTTTTGTCTTCATTCTTCCAGTGATTTGGGGGTAGGAGATGGGATGTAGATATTATATTTCTCTACTTCTTGCAGTTGAGATGGATTTTCTCAAGGAGTGTTTGGGTTTCTGTTCAGCACTGCAGGCTCAGGTGAATGGAGATGGGACGAGCTAGGCTAGCGGTGGCTGTCTTTGGCCAGGCTGGAGGTCTAGGAGCCATGGCTACTGCTGTGGCCAGTCATCCAGGCTTCTACCAGAAGGAGGTGGCTGCTCCTGTGCCCACTCTATCTTCCTCTCCTTCCAAGCTGAGTGTGAGCTGGGAATGTGTGCCCCTCAGTCTGACCCTGGAAAAATGTAGGCTCTGGGTGCATTTCTGGAAGATGCTTCCAGGCCAACACTTTCTTCCTCCTTTTCTGCCTCTGTTGTCCTGAGTGAGGGTATGGCTCTGAGCATCAGCTGGCTGTGAATTTGTGAGCTTGCCTTGCAATCTGCTCTCCATTGCTCTATCTCTTGTAGATTTTCCTTAAGAATTCAAACTCATAGATAATTCTTTTCTCTGGTTCTGAGTGGAGAGAGTGTTTCCTTTGGTCATTTCCAAGGGAATTTGGAAGAAGTGGAGGACAATTCTGGCTCTCTTGAATGAGAAATCTCTGATCTGACCAGGTTTCTTATCTTTTGTTCTTTACTAACTCAGGACTTATCTCTAGAGACCAGCTTTTAAAAAGCAACAGTTACCATCTCTCCCTGAAAAGTCATCCCTGTTGCTGTCAAATTTGCATCTAAAATGGAAAGAAACAGAATCTTGTTTATTCTGTATTTCCAAAGATGTGATTCCCTTTTGGAAATCCTATGTGATGTCCGCTTCCTGTCTAAGGGATGCTGCTAGCCCCTTCCTTATTTTTCAATTGCATTGGCTGACAGTGGCTGAGGTCAATGCCTAGACAAAATCTCTTAACTCAGATCACTGTTCTATCCAGTTAATTAGGTTCTTTCTTGGTTCCGTAGCATCTAGGAGCCCAGGGAGCTGAGCTCCTAGAATCCATTACAATCTACACGATATAGGGAAAATTGATTAAACAGATAATCACTTATCCAGTGAGCTTTTACTATCTATTATGCCTTGGACACTATTCTAGGTTACTGATTCTTAGACTTGGTCATGGGGTGTATTAGTCAGGATTCTTCAGAAAAAGATAACAAATTGAATGGATATATACAAAGAGATTACTTTTAAGGAATTGGCTTATGTGATTGTGGGGGCTGGCACATTTAAAACCTGCAGGGCAGGCCAGCAGGCTTGTGACCCAGGGAAGAGTTGATATTGTAGTTCTGCATCTGAAGGTAGTCTGAAGCAGAATCCCTTCTTCCTTGAGGGAACCTCAGTTTTTGTTCTTAAGGCCTTCTACTGATTAGATCAGGCCCTCCTACATTATTACTCAAAATCTACTGATTTAAATGTTAATCTCATCTAAAAGAAATACATTCACAGCAACATTTAGACTAGTGTTTGACTAAACTACTGGGCCCCATAGCCTAGCCAAGGTGACACGTGAAGTTAACCATCACACTAGGGGAGCTATAAAAAGCACTAATGCCTGCGTCCTGTCCCCAGGGATTCTGGTTTAATAGGCCCTGGCTGTGGCCTGGGTATTAGGGTTTTTCAAAACTTCCCAGTGCTTCTAATGTGCAGTAAAGTTGAAGTCTAAGCACTGGGGTTACAGTAACAAGCAAAAAAGAAAAATGCTTTCATGGAGTTTCCATTTAGTGGTGGGAGACAGAAGACACACAAGTAAACAGATACTTATCTCAAGGGGTGTGCTGTGTGGGAAGAAGAAAAGCTAAAGCAGGCAAAGAGATTAACAAAGACAAGGATGGGTGCTTTTTAAGTTTAGGTGGTGCTGGGAAGCCTTCTTTAGGAGACCAGGGAAAGAACTAAGAAAGCTGAGCTACTTACTGCCTCCATACTGGAAAAGCGGCAAGGTGTTTACTGGCATTGCACAGAAAGTATTAAGGAATCTATATTTCTGTACAATATGAGGTTAAAGCAGGAAGAAAAACTTCCCACCCAAAGGGATTCTAAAATTTCCCTTCCACACACATACACAGAGCACATTTTGAAGGAAAAGCAGCAGCCCACAGACATCAGACACTCATGGAGTGGCAGGGAGCTGAGTGTTGCAACCCACAGCCTCGGCAGGGCACATGTGGGTGGGGCACACACAGGAGGGACACAGGAGGGGCACAACCAGCAGCAAAAGTGGCCTGCAAGGATCTGGGACCTGAAGACCGCATGGCACAAGTAGCCACAGCAAAAACGAAAACTTAGTGCTTTACCTCACATTTTTAGGGATTTGGAACAGAGAGTGTCGATCTGCCATCAGGACCTCGGGTGTGCTAAAACTTTAGGGCCGTGAAACAAGAAACAGGCATCTCAGTGCAGCTGGTGCAAAAGGAGACACACACAAAAACTAAAACCAGATTTCAGTTTCTTAGACTCGCTGGCAAAGTGTTATCATCTATTTGCTATTGAGCAGAAATAACAGATGACTATAAAAACTCAGGATATATATATGACAAAGTGTACATACAGTATATATAAAACAAAGTATATACTATAAAGTATATAAAGTATATACTATGTACTTTATGATGTATGATTATATACAATGTATAGCATATACTATATGTAAGAAATAGTGTGTATGTATGTATACTATTTCTGACATATAGTATATATAATATATACGTGGTCTGACAATTAAGTTCATGAACTCATCCTGGCAAAAAGTGGTACATGCCTCATTGCTGAATATCACTATGGTTACCTTTGAAACACTCCCTTGAGAGGTTATGCAACAAACCAGTGTCTAGTCCACCTGACAAAGCAAGTTTAGAATTCTTTTTCTGGAATGGCCATCAGCACTATCATTGTATTATACTTGATGTCCTGAATGTCATCAAAATGTCTTCCTTTCAATATTTTCTTTCTCTTTGGGTAAAGAAAAAAGTCATTGAGGTAAGATTAGGTGAGTAAGGAGGATGTTCCATTACAGTTATTTATTTACTGGCTAAAAACTCCCTCACAGACAGTGCTGTGTTAGCTGGTGCATTGGCATGATGCAAGAGCTCCTTTGGTACCATTTTTGCACATACCTTTCTCATGCCAAGATTTTCAGTTAAGATTTTCCTGTTTCCCTATAGATGTTTATTTGGTCTGCTATGCTTCTCACAGTCAGCCGATGGTTTTGATGCAATTTGTTGAATTTTTGCTATGTTTTTGTCAGTTCTTCTCATTACTGGCTATCCTGACCTCTCTTCATCAGTGATACTTTCTTTACTCTCAAAAGAACATTTAATCCATTTGTACACTGCCATTTTCTTCATGGCATTATCTCCATAAACTTGGACTAACTTGTCCCTGATTTCATTTCCACTCTTACCAAATTTCACAAGAAATTTAATGTTTGTTCGTTGCTCTAATTCAAGTTTTGACATTCTTGCAACAGCACACAAAAGCATGCAACAAAAATAATGAACACCACTCAGCAAGACACAACATCAATATTAACATAGCTGTGAGACACTGATATATCAAGGTTATGAAACCTTACTGAATTATTTGTACAATGCTGCCAATGTAAGCACATGGTGGCAAGTTTGCAGACTTAATTGTCAGAACACACACACACACACACACACACACACACACACACACACACACACACTCTCTCTCTCTCTCTCTCTCTCTCTTTCTCTCTCTCTTCTCTTAGAATAATTTAAGATTTACAGAAAAATTGGAAAGATAGTATAGAGTTTCCATATACCTGATACCCAGTTTCATCAATTACTAGCATCTTATATTAGTGTGACACATTTGTTGCCATTAATGAACAATATTGATACATATGTACTAATTAAAATCCCTACTTTCTTTAGATTTTCTAGAGTCTTATATAATTTTTTTTTTTCTGGTTCAGATCCAACATTACATCACACATTACATTTCATCCTCATGAGAGCAGTAAGGACTGTCTTCATTGTCTGTTCTTGAGTGAAGCAGGGAGTCGTACTTCACACACATGCCCTGTGGACTGTTGTTCAAATAGTAAGCAGCCTAAGTGAGCACCTGGCAGAAGTTAAACCTGCCAGCTCTCTAAGAACTCTTCGTTTTAGCAACTGCCCAAGAGAGGCAAGGCTCTCTGTCAATAGCAGTTATAATCCAGCCTTACAATGCCAAGCTGGAGAGGTGGCTTTGTAGCCGTGGGACCAAGAGTTGAATGCAAGGCTGCCAGCTCCATATACCTGTAGAATTTTAAACAACATGCCAGACACCACAGGTTGCGAGCCAGGTTATGGTAGCTTTACCAATTTTAGCCATCTCACATAAGGACATTTTCTTATAGGGGATTGTGAGGATTTCTAAAAACAAGAACATGTAAATAAGACTGGCCCAAGGTCAAAGTCAAAGAGACCTCGGCTCATTTTGCCCCTAAGCCTGACACTGGTTTCTGATGTCTCAGAAGTAGGAGAGAAGTGAATCGAGAAATCATTCTCTTTACGTTTTGGTACAAATCCTTTCAGCATATAATCAACAGGTATGAATTAAGCACTTGTTATATACCAGGCTCAGTATTAGGTGCTGAGAACATAGCATGGAGTGACTGGGACTCCCAAGTTCTGATGTAATGTGGAGGGGGAGGGCTACAGCTTGGAGTTCTTTGATGATAGCTATCACCATATCATTATTATATCTAATGAGAAACTAAGTTTGGTTTGCCCTGTATATTTAGTGTTAAGACTCACTTTATTCTAAAAAGTTTGTCAGGACGATTAACTAAAAATTCCCCTAAATACCTGAGTGGACAATAATTTTGGTTGGGTTAAATATTTGCTAGATCTCTGAGAATGTGGTTTTTGTTGACTTGCTTCTCCTGGCATAAATCAGCAAACAATACATCAAAATATTTATAATGCTTGTACTGTCTTTGAGTAAAGTCTTTTTTGTTTTTAGTAAGGAGAAGCGGGGATTATTTGCCTCTCTTTCTACCAAACTAGGAAATCTAGAAGACTGGAGTGAGAACCTTGCCTCAGGTATCAGAGACTTTGATTGACCCTGGACAAGTTACTTAGATTATTCTCTTAATTTCCCTTTCTTCATTTTCAAAATAGGTAGAACAATTGTCTTGGCCCTATGTGTTAGCTGTTGTGTAAAGTAAATAACAGATGCCCATAAATATCTTGGCCCAGTGCCTTGTACATAGTAGGTGCTCAATACATGGGAGCTCCTCTTATTATTCCTGGGTCTGAACTTCCTACTTTTAAAAAGGCAGTACTGCCACTTGCCTCATAGGTGTTGCAAACAGTTAAATGACTTGAAATAAGGTATTCTGCTGGGCTGAATCCCAGGAAAGATTTAGGTTCTATCCCTTGGAGAGGAGAGTGGGTCTTGATAGAAGGAGGATCGATATGACATCAAATACCCATCCAGTGACCAGCTGAAGGATATGTGTTGGCCAAGCCAGGGAATTTGTAGGCCATTCAGAGTGGTATTCAAGGAACCCACAAAGGCTATTAGGAGGCAAAGGGGCCAGTTTAAATACCTTCTATGGCCAGAAGAAATCAACAGCAGATTAACTGGTTCCATGCAAGAAAGGCCTTCCAGTATTCACTGTCTTTTCTTTCTCCCCCTGCTTCAAATTTGGAAAAGCAGAGGTAACCAAGTGGGAGGAAGGAATTAAGAATCTAGAGAAAATGCTCACCTTCTCCTGCCATTAAAGCCTGTAACGGGTTTAGGCTGGGCAAAAAAAAGATTTCTCTTTACATAAAATTTAGAATTGTAATTATTACATAGACCTGGAGATTTTAACTACTTAAATGAGAACTATGCTTTGTGATCACAGGTCACTGGAAGGTTTTTTTTCATAGGCTGAAAGTGACCTTGTAAATCATGGGAACTGCCCTTGTTTCTATGCATGGAATGAAGGAGAACTAGCCTCATGGAATAAGTTGAATGAACAGTGGTAGGCTCAAGGGGAGATAATTTTTGTTTTATTCGTTAATATTGATTATTTATTTCTGGATACGAAAGGGCTGCTTATTTCGCTTACCAAAAGGGAGCCTAGGAGCCTGGGGTGGGGTAGGGTGGGGTAGGTGTGGGAGGAGATTTAAACTTGTCCACCATGGATGTTCAAGATACAAAGTCATGTTGGATACGTTTGCAGGGTATGGGAGTGGGAGGCTGTAGACTGCAGGCTGTAGAGAAAATAACAAAGGTCCAAGGGAGAAGTCACTAAATGGGAAAAAAGTGCCACACCAAGAATGAGACACCTGCCACTCAAGCCAGTTGCTAAAGGCAGTAGGGGTTCATGGTCCATAGGGTCATTGAGTGTGTTGTTCTCACACCTCTGCTCACAAAGCTGACTATGCACATCTCTTCCCAAATCTGTGTTCAGTGACATCAAATCAGTAGCTTGAAATTAGCCAGGATAGACATATTGACACCTTGAAAACTGGCAAACACTATAAATTAGGGATTTTTTTTTTAATTTTGAGAACTGGTTTCCTAGCGTACCACTGTTTAATACTATTCTAATCTAGATACTTTGGTGACATGTCCACATTTCATGGAGAAAAAGCACCGAATGGATGAGAACTGAGACATTATTAAGCTTTTTGTGGTATAAGCATCCCTTCATGAGCGCCTATCTAGACAAAAGGTGGAAGTATTTTCCTTGCTTTCTGTACAGCGTTTTACTGTTGAGGGTACTGTGAGAACAATGGTAAGTGTGACAGCTGGCCCTTGTGAGGTGTGGGGAAGGGCTGAATGGACAGAGTGGTAGAAACTCGCCTTCCTGGGGCCACTTAGGGTATTAGGAGTCATATGAGTATGGGGATGAAATTGAAGTTGCAAAGGATAGTGACAGGGACCAAGTTTAACCAGGACTGGGCCATGGAACCAGGTAGGATTCACCTGGGAGGCTCTTACAAATTTTTGAGTTACAGGGGTCTTTATAAGGGACTAGAATTCTCACGTGGAGTAGAAGTATCTTAGTATTAGAGATGTCGGGATGTCCATGTTAATGCCACTCTACTCATCTACAGATAGAAAAGCCTTGGAAATACTGAATTGTAGCAGTAATATATGTAAAGTAACTAGTCCAGAGTCTGGTATATAGTAAAGACTGAGTAAAACAGTTCTATTTTTACCTTGGCTTTTGTCATCATTCATCTAACAGCTATACCAGTTTTTAAGATAAACATTAAAAAGAGGGAAGAGTTAATATTGTCCTGTTTTTCCTCATTTACTGAGATTATGCTCATCAGTAGGTTTTTCTCTTGGAGGCTAAGTGTTGTAACAACTTTCTAATTATGATGATCTCTTCCATCCCTGGCTTCTTGCCATGGTGTCAAGTCCATAGTAGGTAGCTAGCAAATATTTGTTGAATGTGATTGATACAGCTTCTGGAGGGGGTTAACGAATCTAAAATGTACATGATGGTTGAGTCCTGACAAGGAATCATAGAATCTTAGGGAATTAAGCTCTTGTTTAATTTCCCATTCAGTTCTCTAATCTGTTGCTTGCATCATACCTGCCCCCATCATGGATGTGTCCTCCCCTCCTCCATCTGGGGGCGTCTGCCTGGACACCGCTGACACCAACAAACACACCATGTGAGAGACAGTCTATTCCACTTTTGGACAAAGCTCCCTGTGCAATTTCAATGCCATGTAAGGAAAGCACAGTGCCCTCGTATCTTTCACCCAAGGACAGAGATATAATTGGTCTGAATCCTGCTAGTTCCTTATAAAATATATTTTGGGAAACTCAGGCAATTTATTTCAGGAAAATCTGACATGGAGTTCAACCAAGTGTCTAATAAGCTGAACTGTAAATTATGAATTATTAAAGGATGCCTTTTTATAAAAAAAAAATAAGTGCACTTAAAACGGATCTGAAAGGAAACCTACTTCTAGAATTAATTTGGATAGAATGGCAAGGAGTATTATGTCTTTAGAAAATGCCAGGCTTTGTCTGCTTGGCTGCCCCATAATGTGCAGACTGGAAAGAACTAGGACCCAGACCTACAGACCAGCACAGGTTGTCCAAGAGCTTCCTACCTTGCTATTGGCTCCCAGAGGGAGTCTTGCAGGGCAGAGAGTGAGGGATAATCCAGGAAAGAATGAACGTTTCAGCATCTAGGGTGACAGAACAACCTAGCAGAGAGCAGTCACAAAGATTCCCCAGGAGGGGGGAGATGGCAAATATCCTTGTCAATTCAGGTGGACAATTGGGACCAGGAAGTTGGTGGGTAGTAAGTGAATCTCTGAATACATTTAAAAAATAATTTAGAAATGTAAAAAGTAAAAAGAAATAAATATATGATATATATACATATATGTGTGTGTCTGCGTGTGTGTGTGTGTGTGAGATTACCAGCCAGAGGTCACTAGCCAGCAAGAACAAGGCTGGATCCTTACTTCTGAAGGGACAAGAATACAAGGATTTTGACTCACTAACATAGGCACAAATGGGATATAGGATAGGGAGTGAACCTCGGGAATGCAGAGAAATCAAGTGATCAAGGATGAACACAGAGGCCAGCTTAGAAATACAGGGCATCGGACAAGAAGTGCTTAAAATCTGCCTTCCTAAAGCCAGGACAGTCCTAGAGACCAGGGAGGTATTTTCCTAACTAGACATGTGGTTGTTATTCAAGCAGCCCCACCTGTGAGGAGAGGAGGACCAGGAACCTGGTTGGCTGGCAAGGCTTGTGTCTCATGCTCAGGCCCTCCTCAGAATGTATCTTCAAAGAGAAAAACCTCAGGACAGAGCATGTTCGGTTTTGTTTTGACTGACAGAATGTTTTTAAGATGTGCAAGTTAGTGGCTTAATATTATACATCTTTTTGTTTAAAGAAAATAAGGAAAAGCAATTTGAAATCATAATTTTTTTCTTTCAAGAAACACATTTTTGTATTAGAAAATTTAAAGAAATAAAAAATGCTTCAAGAATTTTTTTTTTTTTACTTTGAGGAAAGTATACATGTGCACGCATGCATACATGTTGGTCTTAGTGTGTGTTCATGGGTGGACACACATTCTGTTTTATTCAATTATTTTTACTTAGTAAGCATCTGCAGGACCATATAGAGCAAAGTATATAGTGACTATATAATATTCAAATATATGGAAGTGACATTAATATTTAATTATCTAGGATTTTTTTTCACTGTTCACCAGGATCATATTACTGTGATTGGCACCTCTGATTACTTTTACAGGATAGAGTCTGCAGTTGAGCTCACTAGGTAACAAGGCATATTTTAAAATCTCTTGATATGTATTGCTAAATTGTTCTTCAGAAGTTGTACGAATTTACAATACATCTTTTATAGTGTTGAATGCTACCATTAAAAAGAAAAGATATTCTATTTCGCAGGTGAAAAATGGTATATTATTACCTTATTTTGCATTTGTTTGTTACTAGGAAGGATGAATTCTTTCTGTATAAATGTTTCCATCAATATTAATAATAAATGAATAAATGATTTACTTGGGCCAGGCTACGTCTTAGCAGGATGTAAGCTTAAGGCCATCAGTTACAAGAAGTAATAGAGGATTCTTCCCGAATGAAGAGCCACCTCTCCTATAGTGATGGAAGTGTTTGGAATGACTTTACAAACAAGGTGCTGTTTTTCTAAGCAAGGCACACTCTTGCTTGATGCTGGCAAATACAGGGTGATAGTACAGGAAACTTGCTGAGTTCAGCATCCTCTCATCTTCTTCCACCTCCCACTTCCTGACCACCCCCACCCTGGTTTTAGATCTTAATCTATTCAGCCTTACAGATGCTGAGATTGCTCTCAATCCGCCCACACATCTGGTTAGATTAGTGTTTCCCGGGCTGGCGTGCATATTACCAGCATCTGTCAACCCTATTTACTCCTTAGCTGCTCTTGGGACATTTGGAGGAAAAGTCTGCCTTGAGATCTAAATACTCACATGAAGACAGGGCAGACTAGCCATGGACTAGAGTGCAGCTAGAAAGAGTGGTTAAAGTGGATTTTTAAAAAGTTATTTATTGCGGAGCTGTTGAGTCACCATAAAATAAATGTCCAGCTGACAGCTCACTTTGGTCTTGCTCAGCCAGCTGTCCCCCTGGTGGAGTGCATGGTGCCTGGTAAGGCCCAAGCATTTGAAGAAATCAAAAACAAGGGATGCCACCAAGTTCCCCTGAGGCTATTCATTGGTTTGTTTTATGATGCAGACACCTGTCTTATTTTATATTGACTGCCTTGTGATGGTTGCACCTAAAAACAAAAGCAGAATTTGTAACACCTCCAGGTGCAACTGGCATCCAAGGGATCTAAATACAGCACCAGAGCGAGAACAGCTATAAGTCACCAAGATTAGCTTTGATGCCCAGTGGGTGGAAAATAGGATTCTCCCCAGAGACCAGTGTGGGTACTGTTCTTGTTTAACTTTTTTTTTTCCCCCAAATAAATGATCCAGACAAACAGGCACATGAAATCTTTAAACTGGCAGATGGCACAAAGCGATTCAGAAAGTGCCTTGCCATGCTGATGGCCATAAAGAGCAGGACGAGTTTTGGAGGCTGTGCTAACGGGCAGGAGGGTGGCAGATGAGTTTCCATGAGATAAAATGTCTGCTAGTAAACTAAGGAAAAAATAATCTGCTCTGAACAGAGAATGCGCTCTGAGGTATTGGCTACAACCTGAGAAAGAGGTCTGGCAGAATTGGCTGGGGTTTTAGAAATTATCTACTGTGTGCTGTTGGAACTGCTATGAAAATATCGTGCAGCACAAAATGAATATTGGTGGCAAGATGAAGAATCTTATTCTATCCCACAAGCTCTGCAATTCTGTGGACGCTTTTATTTGTCCCATTTCAATGATGACCTCGTTATGAAGGCCTTCTGGTGCTCTTCATAACTCATGCCTGAATCAGTGGGAAATTGGTTCAGATAAGTGCCTCCAGCTGTTTCTAAATTCTGTTGCATCCAGATATCCTCAACCAGCCAGAGGTAGAAGACAGGCCTCTGTCTGGGGGCACAGAGCTGACTTTCTCTCCACTTTGTGTCTCAGGACTTGGGTTGCTATTTCTCAGGACTATCTGGCTGTTTTTCTCAGCCTTGGTTGTCCTCCTGAGGTCTGACCTCTCTTCACCTGTGTGATAAGCTGATACTTCTCACAGTCTCTGGTCTGTGGTGTTTGGCAGAGCTCTCTCAGCTAGAGGGTCTCCTAGTGTTAGCTCCTTCCTGCCCCTTTGCCTCTGGGAGAAACAGTGTAGTAGGAGAAAGTAAACACGGTAGTTAAGTGATGTCCTAGTGGACATTTGTTGACTGTCTTCCCACATCCATTGCCTCTTGTCTCTTCCTTCCCTTTGAAACCTAGAATTTACAGCCATTTTACTTTGGTGAGATTAAGCCTACGCTCAGCCCTAAGGTGAACTCTAATTGGCTTATGCAATTTCCTTATCCTATTACCTGGCTGCTGTCTCTGGTTCCGTGACAAACATTTAATTTCGGACAAAGGAGCTGAGTGAAAACATTTATGTGGGCTTCTAGGAAAGATCTTTCACTTTTTCCCAAAGGCGCTGCAATTTCCTGCACTTCCCATGAGAGACGGCCAGTTTTTGTGGGGAGACATGGTAAAAGCAGAGAGGACAAAGAAATAGAAACCAGGGTCTAGGTGGCATCATTGAACTTCTAGATCAAGCATTACCTGAAGTCTATGTACCTCTAATTTTTTTCTTTTTTTATTTTAATAGCTTTAGGGCATACAAATAGTTTTTGGTTACATGGTTGCATTGTACAGTGGTGAAGTCAAGTCTGGGGTTTAAGTGTACTCACTGTTCCCACCTGTGCACATTGTACCTGATAGGTAATTTTTCATCCCTCCATCTCTCTCCCCTCACTCCACCCC
>CAUYQG010207515.1:0-11941 GCA_963574415.1 Tarsius wallacei
CAGCCTTCCGAGGAGCCGGAACTATAGGCGCGCGCTACCACACCCGGCTAGTTTTTTTGATTTATTGTAGAGAGGAGGTCTCGCCAAGTTGCCCACGCGGGTCTCGAACCCGCGGGCTCAGGCAATCCACTCACCTCAGCCTCCCAAGGCGCGGGATTACAGGCTGAGCCACCGAGCCCAGCTATAATAGCAAACTTTAATATATTACTGCCAGCATAAAAAAAAAATCAAGTGGACAAAAAAAAAGGACCTAAGCAACTTTAATCAATAAGGTTTATCTTATAGCTATATATCAAACTTTATGCCCATTGCCATGCCTTCCCAAGTACTCATGGAACATTCATAAAAACTTTTCGTGTATTAGTTAAGAATTAGAAAAAACAGGGTACTGGGAATGGAGTAGAAAGAATAAGAAAGAAGCAAAAATTCTCTAGCCATACCCTTTGTAGTATTCCAAATTTTAGACCCATATTAATGCATAATATGTTTTAAAAAATAATTAAAATCAAGAGGGATGTGGGAGAATCCAACATGTAATACAAAAAGAAACAACAAATAAATCCTATCTTACCAGAAATAAATATCAGAAATAAACCCATATTAATGAGTATAGGGTTTCTTTTTGGGGTGATGGAAATGTTCCAGAACAAAATGGAGGTAATGGTTGTATAATATTGTGAATATATAAAAAACACTAACTTCTACACTTTAAAATACAGAATTTTATGTTGAGTAAATTTTATCTCCATAAAAAAAATAAAAAGTGACAGAAACCAAATTCACCCTCTCCCATGAAGCAAGCAAAAATAATAATGGTAACAATAATAATAACCTGGCAGAATACATGAAACCATGGGATAGAAGACACTGAACATCAGGCAGTGATGATCAGTGATCTTTAAAGAGAAGGAAAACAAAATGAGGTGAGCCCTACAACTGCTTCACCTAACTGCCTTGTAGGAGTTTTCAGACTACAGAGCAAGAGAGTAAACTGAGGCAGTCTTCAGGAAGCTCAGTGTATTTCATGAGCTGAGACAGAAATGAGAGTACAGGAAGACCAAGTCAAGTAAGGTTCCTAAGTCAGAGTACCAAAAAGGAAAGAACTGTACAGAGAGACAGCCCACGAGATCTAAAAAAGGTTCCCTGGAGTATTCTGCAGTATACCGATCAGCACATGAGTATGAAGAAACCGCCTGAGGTTGGAGGGAAAACAAACATTCAAAAGAGAGGGAACAGAGTCTGTTCCCAACAAGACTGAAAACTCAAAATCCAAAGAACACAGAAAACAGTACTCAGGAAAAATCTTGATTCAGTAGTGAAATTAATTAACCCAAGAATGACCACTGCTTCAGAATCCCTAACAAATTTGAAGAGCAAAACCCAAAGGTATCAATCAAACTATTTACAAGTAATTTAACTGCATCCTAGAGCAAAGCAGAAGGACATTTATAGAAATAAAAAGAAATCCAGCAACCTACAAAGTAACATTCAATGATAACTTAGAGAATCTAAAAAAAATATTCAATCCAAAAGAAGGTAGAAAAAGAGGGAAAGAGAAAAGGACAAGAAAGAAGAGGAAAAAACTAGTAAGATGACAGAGTCAAATCCAATCTTATCAAAAATCAAATGTAAATGGTTGAAACACTACAATTTAGAGGCAGAAATTGTCAAACTGGATTAAAAAAAAAAAAAAGACCCGATTATAAGATGCTTAGGAAAAATGCACTTTAAATACAAAGGCACAGAGATATAAATAGGCTAAAGGTTTCAAAATACAAAAAGAGAGACGAAAGAGAAAAAGATATACCATGCCAACACAAATCAAAAAACAGTTTAGAGTGACCATATTAATGTCAAATACATATTTTCCAGGAAAAGAATATCAACAAAGAGAAAGAAGTTAATTTCATAAGGTTTAATGGGGTCAATTAGTCAAGAGTACACAACGACACTACATGTTTATGCACCTAACACCTAATAACAGAGCTTCAAAATATATGAAGGAAAAATTAATATAACTTCAAAGCAGAAAGTCAAATCTACAATTGCAGTCAGAGATTTTAATATCACACTCTCAACAGAAAAAGTAGACAAAATATAAACAAGGATATTGTAGACTTTAACAACAACACTACCTACTAATTTTATAAAATGCTCCATTCATCAAGACAGTATACACCTTTTCATGTGCACATAGAGCACTTACCAAGACAACATATTCTGAGTCATTTTACAAGTTTAAATAAGGATTTACAAGGACTCAAGTCACACAAAGTACATTCTCAAACACAATGGAATAAACTAGAAATGATAACAGATCTTTGTGGACCCAGTAAGTATTTGGAAACCAAATAACACCACTTTTTTGTTTTTAATTAAGAGGATTTATTGAGAGGACAGAAAAGCTCCCACAGTGGGAGGGGGCCTGAGGGGGCTGACCCCAAATAACACTTATAAATAATCCATGAATCAAAGATGAAATCAAAAGAGAAATTAGAAAGTATTTGGAACTAAATGAAAATGAAAACACAACCGGTTTTTAAATGCCAACAAAGCACTAAACACCTACATTAAAATAGAAGAAAGGTCCAGGTGTGGTGGCTCATACATGTAACCCTAGCACTTTGGGAGGCTGTGGCAGGAGGACTGCTTGAGCCCAGGAGTTTGAGACCAGCCTAAACAACATAGCAAGACCATGTCTCCACAAAAAAATTAAAACCAAAATTAGCTGGGTGTGGTGGCACACACCTGTGAGTCCTAGCTATTCAAGATGCTGAGGCAGAAGGATCACCTAAGCCCAGAAGGTCGAGGCTACAATGAGCTGTTATTGTGCCACTGCACTCTCCCCTGGGCAAAATAGTTATTTGGTGAATCAAAATAAATAAATAATGATAACAGAATAACGGTCTTATGTTACTAAAAAAAAAAAAAAAAAAAGAGCAAATTAAACTCAAAATAAGCACAAGAATGAAAATAAGATCAAAGTGAAAACCAATAAAATAGAAAACAGAAAATCTATAGAAAAAAAAAACAACAACAATGAAACCAAAAGCTAATTCTTTAACAAAATTAATAAAATTGATAAACTTCTAGCCAAACCGATCAGGGGAAAAAAAATAAGAAGATACAAATTACCAATATCAGAAATAAGACAAGCAACATCACTCCAGAGAATATTTGAACAACTTCATATGAATAGATATAACAACCAGTTGAAAAGGACAAATTCCTTGAAAAAAACTAACTACTAAAAAAATAGATAACTTGAATAACCCTGTACCTATTAAAGAAATTGAACTGCAGTTTAAAACCTCACACAAAGAAAACTCCAGGGACAGATGGCTTCACTGGTGAATTTTACCAAATATTTGAGGAGGAAAGCAATACCAACATTACACAATTTTTTCCAAAATACTGAAGAGAAAGGAATACTTCTCAACTATTTTATGAAGTCAGTAGGACTCTTTTTTTCAAAATCTGAAAGACATTGGAGAAAACAAAAGTAAAGACATATTATCCCTTTATGAACACAGGTGTAATCACTCTAAACAAAAGTTTAGCAAACAGAATCCAACAGCATATGAAAAGAAAAATACATGACCTAATGGGGCTTATTCCAGAAATACAGGATTGACTTACATTCAAAAATCAATGTTACTCACCATACTAACACATTTTTTTTAAAAAAAAAACTATATAATCATCTCTATAGATCCAGAAAAAGCATTTGACAAAAACCAACATCCACTCAAAAACTTTTCAGAAAACCAGAATTAAAGAGGAATTTCTGCAATCTGATAAAGGGTATCTACAAGAAAAACTAACAAACAAAAAAACTACAACTAACATCACACTTAAGTGAAATACTAAATATTCTTCTTAAAATAAGAACAACACAGGGATATCCAATCTCAACACTTCTATTCAACTTTGTACTGGAGTTTCTAATCAGTGTGATCATCAGACAAAGAATGGGAGGAAGGGGGGCAGGGACAAAAGAGTGAGCAAACATCCAGATTGGGAGAGAAAGAAGTAAAACTGCCTTTATTCACAGACCGCATGATCCTCTATGTAAAAAATCTGATGTAATCTACACACACAAAAAAAACCTAGAGTAAGTGAGTATAGCAACACTACAGGATACAAAAATCAGTATTTTTTAAAATCTAGTAGTTCTCTATACTAGTCACAAACAGTACACTGAAGTAAAAAAAAAAAAAAAAACAGGACTGAGATAATCTCAAATCCCATTTCCATCTCCAGTGATTTGAAACATAACAATATGCTATTCTTGTAATATGTGCTGAAAAGACCTGCCACACATCCAACTCAGAGCTGTCTGATTCAGTTGCTATGCAGCCCTAAGGTCTTACAACCATGAAGAGTTTTGACCAGCAAAGTCTTCATTTAGGTGAGAGCAAAGTCATGCTTTTCAATTCTAGTTTAAGAATTCTAATTATGTAACCCACACTCCTGGTATCTAAAACACCAGAATCTTCCTTTTCACTTACCACATATATTTTCAACCATATCATCCTTAGTTACACATATTCTTTCCTACCTAAGAATCTGTGACAGACTTAACTTCAGACCATATCTTTCAGTCTTTCACTTACACAGTTGTCCCTCAGAGTTTTTTGACTTTTAAGTGCTATCTAGTTCCTACTTAAAAAAAAAAAAAAAAAAAAGCCCAGATAATCAGCATTTTAGAAAGAAAATCTAAAGTGCCTCTCAAACTTTCATGTGCTTCAGAATCACCTGTAGGTTTATTTCAACACATTGCTGAGCTGAACCACCAGAATTTCTGACTCAATAGATCTGAATGGAAGTGGCCAACTTGTATTTCTAACAAAGACCCAAGTTATGATGTTGTGAGCTGGGGACTACACTTTGAGAGCCACTAGTTTAAGGCAGTGCTACCCAGACTGTAGTCCTCTAGTCGTACGTCATGTGAGCATTTAGAAAGTTTTTAAGCAATTGTTTGCTGTTTTGACAGAAAGCAGATCAATGTTTGCCTGAAGACCAAGGAGATGAAGGGGTTGGGGATGAGATATGTTCATCATCTTGACCGTGGTAATGCTTTCACAGGTGTACACAAATATAAACACACCAAGTTTGACACTTCAAATATGTGCAGTCTGTGTGTCAATTATATCTCAATATATTTATTTATTTATTTATTCGGAGACAGGTTCTTACTCGGTTACCCAGGCTGGCGTGCAGTGGCACGATCATGGCTCACTGCAGCCTTGATCTCCTGGACTCAAGTGATCCTTCTGCCTCAGCCTCCCAAGTAGATGGGACTACAGGTGCACACCACCATGCTCAGCCAATTTTTCTTCTTTTTTGTGTACAGAGGAGGTCTCGCTATGTTGCTCAGGTTGGTCTCGAACTCCTGAGCAATCCTCTGCCTCGGTCTCCCAAAGTGCTAGGATTACAGGCGCAAGCTACTGTGCCCAGCCCAAAGAATTTATTTTTAACAATACCTTTCAAATATAAAAGTCTGGCTAAAATGTCACTATATATGACATAATTCTTTTAAAATTCCATGTAATACACAACAGTATGCCTATACTAAGAATAAGAGACTCCTCTTTGAGGGACCTGGGTGGTTAGTGACTCAGAGAGTGCTCAAGTATCTCAGGTTCTAAGCAACCACTGGAAACGTACTGTAAAGTGAATAAGAAAGCCAGTGGTGATCTAGGTGACAGAATGCCACATACAAAAAAAACCTGTATACCTAATCCTGAATTGTACCCCACATCTTCAAAATAAAATTTTAAAAACACTTAATTCATACAATAAAACTGGAATTTTGCTAGCTAAAAGTTGTGTATTGTAGTAGATACCTTTTGAGTCTACTGCAATAGACTATCTGTCCCATATACCGACTCTCTAAACTACCATTCTCTCCCACAGGAGTATGTTTGCCATCAGTCAAGCTGGTAAATCACCTCACCCTACCTATCTGACCTAAACTAGACCAATCATATTCCATCTCCCAGAAATTTTTAAATGAGACTTAATCACTACTCTCAGCCATAGGTGGCTGCTTAAATAAAAAAGATAAATTAGAAGCCATGGGGTGGCCACCTTTGGCCAAGAAGATGTCAAAGCTTTGTAAGTCCTTTGAGCCGGGCTCGGTGGCTCAGCCTGTAATTCCACACTTGGAGGCTGAGGTGAGTGGACTGCCTGAGCCCGCGGGTTCGAGACCTGCCTGGGCAACTTGGCAAGACCTCATCTCTACAATAAATAAAATTTTTTAAAAATTAGCCGGGCGTGGTAGCGCGTGCCTGTAGTTCCCACTACTTGGAAGGCTGAGGTGGAAGGATCGCCAGAGCCCAGCAGGTCGAGGCTGCAGTGGCCCAGAGCAGCCACTGCACTCCAGTCTGGGTGACAGAGTGAGACTCCAACTCAAAAAAACAAAAACAAAAAACAGTAAGTTCTTTGGCAGGAAAGCAAATAATAAAACTAAAGACTTCTTTTTTTAAGAGTAATACCTTATTACCAAATAAAGTTCATTCCAGGAAAACTAGCATGGTTCAATAGTACAATATTCATCAATAATAAACAGACCTAAGGGGAAAACCAGATGGTAGTCTCTAAAGACACCAGAAAAGCATCTGAAAACACTCAACACTCATTCATGACAGAAACACTCAAGACTTTTTAATATGTGTATGTACTCTAGTGTATTACAAGTATGATCATATATATATTACATTCTACTATAATTATGTATATTACTTGTTTTCTACATCTATATGTCAGTACAAAATAATCTACAACTTATTGAATGAAGAAACACTACTGGCATTCCCATTTAACTCAGAAACAAAATAAAGATGCTCATCTCCACTACTATTTAACACAAAATTGGAAGTATTTACCAACAATTGGTAAATTGGGAGTATTTATCAACAGAATTAAATAGGAAAAGGCAATTAGGGCATACTATTTGAAAAAGCAGAGACAAACTATTTCTATTAACAGGTGGTTTGGTATCTAACTCAATAACCCAAGAAAATCAATGCAAAACCAGCACAATTAGATAACAGTAAAGTTGTAGCATATAAATTAACATATAGAAATCAATAGCTTTGATTGTTAAATGCAAAAAAAAAAAAAACAAGTTAAAAGGTATCATGGAAGAGAAGATGCCATTTACAATAACAGATAAAATTCCTTGGAATTAGCCTTAAAAATGCACAAAACCAAAAGCAGAAAAACTCCTGAAGGACACACAAGTAAACTTCAACAAATGAAAAAAACAAACCATAGTCTTGTATGGAAAATAAACGTCATAAAAATGTCAATTCTCTATAAGCTAATTTATAAATGTATGGTGAATCCCAATAAAAATACCAATATTATTTCCTGGAGTTAGAAAAAATAATTATAAAGTGCAAGTGGAAAAATTAGCAAAAACAGCCAGAAACTCCTGAGAAAGCAGAAAAAATGAGAAAGGGGAAGAAGGGTGAATAGCTCTAGCAGATACAGAAATAAATAACAAAATAAAATATAAACACTTAAAAACTAATGATTACAAAGTAAAAGTTTCACACACACACAAAAATCCCGAGGGAAAATTTAAAGGGAAGCAAACTAGAAAATTAACAAGAAAATCCAAATGTGATAATGGTGGCATCTCATACCAGAGAGAAAAAAATTATTACAAAAAAAGATGTTTGGACAACTATATATCCATCTGAGTGGAATAGATACAGTGATCTACAGAGCAGTGTATATTAGAACAAACCATACAAGTTCCAGAAGAAAAAAAGAGGTAATTAACCTGAGGGGGAGGGAGGAATCTTAACTTTAATTCAAACACCTGAAGCATTTTTTATTAGGAACTGAAAACTCTGACTACATATTAATATCCATCAATAAGGAACTGAATTGATTACGTAAATACATACACTAGACCACTACATATTTGTAGTAATAACAAATTAGAATTGATGCCCAGTCCACAGGAATCTCTTGAGAGCTCATTTGGAGGTTCCAGTTACTTGAACATGCTTTCCCGAAGAACAGTCCTCCTCTAGCAGGGATTGTTGTCCCCTTCAACCAAGTGCACAGCTTTGGGAGGGATGAGAGATGCACATGGATGGGTGAGGGAGGAGAGGACACCCACCTAGCCAGCTAGATCAGTTCGACCCTGACGATCAATGGGGTGACATGTTGTAGCCAGATCACCCTCTAATTTCTTTAGTGTCCATATCTGTGCTTTAAATTCCCTTGTTCAGGGAAATCAGTATTTCTTCCTCTCAAGCTCCCTTTAGACCAATGACCCAAATACAAGTTGCCATTCTTTTACACAAGATCCCAAGCTACAGTGAATAGGACTAATTCAATAACTGACAAGATGACTCAAGATGAACCAAAGAGATTCTTTCCTCAGATTTTTCAATCTGAAAGTAATAGGTTAAAACACAAACTTCTTTTTTTCTCTCTTTCTCATCCATATACCTCTTCATATATACAAAGGAAAAAGGAAGAACTACAGGAGGATGTACATTTACCCAAAGGTCAACAACCATGGACATCTCAGAGTGGTAGAACTACAAGATATCTATGTTTTCTTCTTCATAGTTTTCCTGCATATTCCAAAATTTTTGCAAATGAGCATATTTGATACTGTTCGATGGAGTAGGTATTTCCAAAAACAGAACACAGCAAATTGGCTATTTAAAGGTTTCACTTTTCTAATTTACAGAGAAATTAACTATGTCAAGATATGCTCAGGTGGCTGAATACTTTTCCAATGATCATTTTGTACTGCTTTACCATCCTACAAAATGAGCACCTTCCTGTATTTAATGTCCTAACAGTAAATACAGGGAACAAGTTAAGAATCTTTCAATTATGTCACTGTTTCTAAACACAATTCCATGACAATATAGGCAAACAATATGTAGATTTATTTACTTTAGTGCTTAGAAGGAACAACATTTCTTATCTTCAATATGTTGGTACTCCAGTGACATGGTTCCACGTAAAAACAAAGAATCAGTAAGTTAAAGAATCAGTAAGTAAAATTCTGCATTTTACATCAGTGTAAACTCAATCTAAAGCTTTAAAACACCTCCTTAGATTTCCCAGAAAACTTAGAACTTTGCAATATATATGTAAACATTTTTTTAAAGCAATCTGCATTATCAACTAAAATGTGATTTTAACCTCCTCTTGGTCATTTACTCAGTAAGTTCTCATGATCATTTATTCTAGGTCTGATGATTCTATGGGAGGGAGCAAAGAAACATACATATAAAACTGTGGTTACAAAACAAACAAAAAAATCCAGAAAGTTCACAGACCCCACTGAGTCTATCAAAAAAACAAAGACCTCAGTTAAGAAACCCTGACATAAAATGAAGACTTAAGTGAAACTCCTTAATCCACAAAGTGTTAAAATTGTTTTTACTGTCATAAATTTGCTGAAAAAGCACAGCCAGAAATCACATTTCTAGTATTCCCCATAACTAGCTTTGTCTCTAATCTTCTGCTACCACCACTACCACCACCCATGCACTGTTTCCATAATCCATCCAATAATGGTAATCTCTTACAATCACAAACTTGAGGATGTACCCTGTAAAACCCTAGCTCCACATCAAGATTAAATCTATATTTACAAAATGAAATGAACACACATACACACACACACACACACACATAGTTTAGTATTATTTACCACATGTCACTGCATTAGTAGTAAATAATATATAACACATGATGCTGAATTAATTAAAGCAGTGTTTTTCAAACTGTGAGTTGAACCACTAGTGAATCATGAAATCAATCCCCAAGGGTAGTACTGAAACGCAGTCTAGTGTTTCTAAGCACAGAAGGCTGTGGTGTGCCTTTCAGAGAAAATACACGTTACATAAGTTTCATTCAGACACCAGTTACAGTGCTGCTGGCTGTGAGTTCAATGTCAATGAATCAACAACATATATTAAATACAGTATTTTAAAACAGAAACATACTGAAAACAAAGTTAGGTATTGATCAGTTGATAAACTGTTGACCAGAGGCTCACAGGAACCCAAACCTGTATTTTCCCTAAAAATGATAGTTCAGTATTAAATAATTCTGTGCCCATGGCCACTTAATAGAACACAACTACCCCAAATAAGGAAAATCAACTGTATTTGTGTGTCTATATATGTTGTCTGTCAGAGTGCATTTTATTTCGGTTACACATGCACACAAGTTAACCGTCAAAAAAGTTTGAAAGTCAATGAATTAGATAACAAGAAATCCTGAAAGGAGTGGCAAAATGGTAAGGCAGAAAGGCATGGATCATAGGTCCACAAGCTAATCCCTTTTTCTACCTAGACAAATCGAACCTCCTGAATCCAGAATCACCCATAAATTGTGAATTGGTTGGTAGATCTAGCATAAAATCTACTATATATATTCTATTAAAACATTCCAGATATTATGGTGTGTGGTCAAGATAAGAACCACTATTCTATCACTTAAGCTGGCAGTTTTCAAAGTTGAGTCGCTAGACAAGCAGCATCAGGATCACCCGCAAACTTCTTAAAAATGCAAATTTCCAGGGTTAATACCAGATCTATTGAATCAAACACTATGGGGATGAGACCCAGTGATGTGTGTTTTAACAAGCCTTCTAGGTGATTTTGATGCACACTAAATTTTGAGAATCACTGACCTAAATCTTTTCATATTTCTTTTGGGGCATTTTGGGAGCCTTGGAGTAGGGTAACACCAACTATATCTATATCTATAATGTATAGATAATCTTCTTCCAAGTACCTTCTCTATGGAAAGTGGCCCTTGTGCTTTTTTTTTTTTTTTGAGTGGGAGTCTCTGTCACACAGGCTGGAGTGCAATGGCATGATCACAGCTCACCACAGCCTTGGCCTCCTGGGCTTAGGCAATCCTTCTACCTCAGCCTCCTGAGTAGCTGGGACTACAGACTATGCCACCACAACTGGTTGACTTTTTGTAGAGACTAGGTCTCACTATGTTGCCCAGGCCAGTCTTGAACACCCAGACTCAAGCAATCCTCTGACCTCAGCCTCCCAAAGTGATGGGATGACAGGCATGAGCCACTGCACCCAGTCTGCCCCCTACCCTTTAAACCAAAATAAGTAAAGTCTATGCATTACTTGTATATAGTAATTAAGCAGCACTGTTTCTTTAGGCCATCCTCCATAAGAGTTTCTTTTCCTTAGAACTCTTTTAATAGGCACTGTTAACAATACAATTTTGCGAGATCTACAAGGAACTCAAATATGCGAAAAGGAAAAAAAACAAGCAGCCCCATTAAAAAATGAGCAAAAGACATGAATAGGCACTTCTCAAGAGAAGATATATGGGCAGTCAACAGACACATGAAAAAGTGCTCAGCCTCACTCATCATCAGAGAATAAAAATCAAAACCACATTGAGATACCACCTAACCCCAGTAAGAATGGCCATCATTAATAAAACAAACAACAACAGACGCTGGCGAGGATGTGGAGAAAAAGGAGCGCTTCTACACTGCTGGTGGGAATGCAAACCTCTTTGGAAGACAGTGTGGCGATTTCTGAAAAAACTACAAATTGCCCTTCCATATGACCCAGCAATCCCCTTACAGGGAATATACCTGGAGAAACTCAAGTCATTCTAACAAAAGGATACTTGCACACACATGTTTGTTGCAGCTCTATTCACAATAGCAAAAACATGGAACCAACCATGCTGCCCATCTAAGCAGGACTGGATAAAAAAAAAATGTGGTACATATACACAACGGAATATTATGCAGCCACAAAGAAGGACAAACATATGGACTTTGCAGCAATTTGGATGGATTTAGAGTCTATCATATTCAGTGATCTATCATAGAAACAAAGAACAGAGTACTACATGTTCTCACTCAGAAGCGGACCTTGAACAGCTATCATAATACTATAAG
>CAUYQG010207517.1:0-10733 GCA_963574415.1 Tarsius wallacei
GTAATGATAGGGTGCATCAAGTAATCCACCTCCTCTGACCTCCCCTTGTGATCAAGGGTACTCATTTACATGGTTTCATTCCCATCACGGCTTGAACCAATAAATTAATTAGTCTTATATGCACAAATGTAAGAATAAAAATGCGCCAAAGGAAACATGAGCCATCGGCCATAAACAGGCAACTGCCAGTTTCACCAAACAGTTAAAAATAAATAAATAAACAAAAGCCCCAGTGGTGGTGCTTACTGCTACGGGAGGGCAAATTGGTACAAAGCCTGGAAAATAGTTTGATATTATAGACCCAGAGGAATTTAAAAGTTTCTACCCTTGTCGGGCGCAGTGGCTCAAGCCTGTAAAATCCCAGCACTTTGGGAGGCCGAGGAGAAGGGATTGCCTGAGTCCACGGGTTCGAGAACAGCCTGGGCAACTTGGCGAGACCTCATCTCTACAAAAGATCAAAAAATTAGACAGACGTGGTAGCTTGCGCCTATAGTTTCAGCTACTTGGAAGGATCGCCTGAACTCAGCAGGTGGAGGCTGGGTTGGCTGTGAGCATACAACTGCACTCCAGCCTGGGCGACAGAGTAAGACATCGACTCACAAAAAAAAGTTTCTACCCTTGGACTCAGTAACTTTAACTCTAGAAATCTATTTGAGAGAAATAGTCTGCAATGTGAACAAAGATGTGTGTTAAAGATGTTTATCAATCATGATGGGTCAAGCCTGTAATCCCAGCACTTTGGGAGGCTAAGACAAGAGGATTGCCCACGGTTCGAGACCAGCCTAGGCAACACGATGAGACCTCACCTCTACAATAAATAAAAAAAAAATCAGCTAGATGTGGTGGCGCACGCGTGTAGTTCCAGCTACTTGGAAGGCTAAGGCGGGGGTGGGGGGGGAATCACCTGAGCCCTGCAGGTCGAGGCTGCAGCGGCCATGAGTGTGCCACTGCACTCCAGCCTGGGTGACAAATAAGATTCTGACTAAACAAAAAACAACCAAAAAAAAGACCAGCCTGAGAAACTAAGAAACCTCATCTCTACACATACTTTAAAAATTTTAAATAAAAAGAGTCATGCTGAGCACATTTGATGTAATACTATATAAACTACTAAAAATCATGTTTTCAAAGAATTTTTAATGATTTATTAAATGTTTTTAATATTTTGAATGGAATACAAAATTGTATATGCATCAGAATTATATATTTTTAAAGTTTTGTGTATACATGTACATTTATCCAGAAAAATACATAAACAATGTCTGGAAGGAAATATACAGCAAGTTAAAAAGTTATTTGTTTTTTGGAATAATAGATGATTTTTATTTTGTATCCCTTAGTTAATTTGCCAAATTTCTGTAATGATTATGTATTTTTTTCTCTTTCCTGAGCAAGCTGTATTTCCTTCTTTTTTTCCTCCTGAGTTATTAAGACATAATTGGTAAGCAAAGAAGTATACTGGGCTGGCATGGTGGCTCAAGCCTGTAATCCCAGCACTTTGGGAGGCCGAGGTGGGAGGATTGCCTGAGTCCAGGGATTTGAGACCAGCCTGGGCAAGTTGGTGAGACAACGTCTCTATAATAAATAAAAAAATTAGCCGGACGTGGTAGTGTGTGTCTGCAATTCCAGCTACTTGGAGGGCTGAGGCAGAAGGATTGTCTGAGCCCAGCAGGTTGAGGCTGCGGTGGCCGTGAGCGTGCCCCTGCACTCCAGCCTGGGCAACAGAGTGAGACTCCAACTCAAAAAAAAAAAAAAGTATACTAATCAAATATACAATTTGGTGAGTTTGGACATAGGTATAAGCTCCTGTTACAGTCACCACAATCCAGGTAATCAGCATATCTGTCACCTCCAAAAGTTTCTTTGTGTCCCTTTATTGTTTTGTTTTTGTGGTAAAAATGCTCATATTATTTTTGAGCAATAACTAATATATTTAGAAAACAAAGTCTCCGCTTTTCACTCATTCCACAGTCAATGGTGAAAAGACCCAGGGCAGGCCTTCAAGGAGCTTCCAGTCCATAGGAGAAAGACAGTCATACAAAAAAGAAGTGCTTCCTTCTTCATTCTTCCTTAGAAATGGTTGGCACCCAGGAGGAAAGAGGAACCAGCGTTTTGGTTGCTGATGATTTGGGCTCTGGGTTGAATAGACTATCTATTGTGAAAGTGTGTTGTGCAAAAGGAGAATGACATTTTTTGTGAAAGGAATTAAACAGGGTGGAGGGTGGGAATGGGAAGGCTGGACAGGAGGAGGCAGGGCCAGGCCGGGGCCTGGAAGCACTTGTCCTGTGGGTGAACTTCAGGGCTGTCCTGAAGGGCCCTTGGGGCCGTCCTCCCCAGCCTGTATCTGGGTCGCAGTGGGTGTCCGGGCTAGCCCTGCACCTGGCATCACATTCATGGTAGGGGCTCAGTGAATGTTTATTGTTCATAAGAATGGGTGCATGTAACATTAGGGATCGCTCTCATAAATTTCCTTTAAGGCATTAATTAAGTGATCTGAAAAAAACTCTATTTAGCTTGGGCAACATAGCATGACCTCATCTCTGCAAAAAATACAAAAATTAACCAAGCATGGTGGCACATGCCTGTAGTCCTAGCTACTCAGGAAGCTGAGGTGGGAGGATGCCTAAGCCCAGGAGGTAGAGGCTACGGTGGGCCGTGATTGTATCACTGCATTTCAGCCTGGGAGACAGAGCGAGACCTCAACTCAAAAAAAATAAAGAAAAAGAAAGACAATCTCTTCCTCCCCTGCCATATATAAATTTTACCAGGCAGCCTTCTGAACCAGAATAGGTTCAGAGAGGCTCCCAAGAAAGGCTCTCTTGTGAAGCCAGAGAAGAATTCCACAAGAGGGAATTCACAGTCCTGCCCACCAAGGCATCAGGAGGGATCTGGGTTCAAGTTGGGGGGCAGTGGCTGGAATCTAAAGGGCTGTGCAGCCTTGGCCAGACTCCATCTCTAGATGATTCACTGGCTATAAAATGGGCCTAGGGTGACCTGTGTTTCTTGAGAAGATTCAACGAGATAATGCACGTAGGATGATGCTGTGTAGAGAGTAAAGCATCCTGCAATGGAATGAGTGATGAATAACGAATATTATTACCAGGAAACCCCCAGGCATCACTTCTTGGCATGGGATGGAGAGGAATGCCATAGAGTGAGAATTTTGCTATTTTTTTGGTTTTTGTTTTGTTTTGTTTTCAAGTCGGGGGTTCATTCTGTTGCCCAGGCAGGAGTGCAGTGGCATGATCACAGCTCATCACAGCCTCAACCTCCTAGGTTCAGGTAATCCTTCCACTTCAGCATCCCGAGTATCTGGGACTATAGGTACGCACCAACCTACCTAGGTAATTTTTAAATTTTTCTGTAGAGACAAGATCTTGCTATGTTGCCCAGTCTGGTCTCAAATTACTGGGCTCAAGCGATCCTCCTGCCTCAGCCTCCCAAAGTGTTGAGATTGCAGGTATGAGTCACCACGCCCTGCTGAATCTATGTTGAATCTTCAGACACGAATTTTATTTTCTTTTCCTTTTTTTAGAGTTGGAGTCTCACTCTGTGACCTATGCTGGAGGGCAGAGGCACGATCATGGCCACCGCAGCCTTGACCTGCTGGGCTCAGGTGATCCTTCCTCTTCAGCCTTCCAAGTAGCTGGAACTACAGGCACGAGCCACCACACCTGGATAATTTTTTAAATTTATTTATTGTAGAGACGAGGTCTCACCAAGTTGCCCAGGGTGGTCTCAAACTCCTGGACTCAGGCAATCCTCTTGCCTTGGCCTCCCAAAGTGCTGGGATTACAGGCTTAAGCCACTGTGCCCAGCCCAAATCAGTTCCTCTTTGAAGCTACTTTCTGTCCACATTTTTTTTTTCTTTTCTTTTTTTTGAGTTGGCGTCTCACTCTATCGCCCAGACTGGAGTGGCACCCTGCCGGCCACCACAGCCGGGCACCGCAGCCTCAACCTGCTGGGCTCTGGCGATCCTTCCGCCTCAGCCTTCCAAATAGCTGGAACTACAGGCGTGTGCTACCACGCCTGGCTAATTTTTTGATTTATTGTAGAGATGAGGTCTCGCCAAGTTGCCCAGGCGGGTCTCGAACCCACGGGCTCAGGCAATCCACTCATCTCAGCCTCCCAAAGTGCGGGATTATAGGCTGAGCCACCGAGCCCGGCTTCTGTTCCCATTTATTCCCCCCAGTTCCTCTAGATATCTTGATGGTTGACTTGGGCTCTTAAGTTACTCTGACAATTTTCTAGGATCCACAAAATAATTTTAACCACTGATCATATTTTCCACCACAAAGAAAATCCCAGTAAATTTCAAAGTACAGATGTCCTATAGATCACATGCCCTGTTCACAAGATGCTAAATATCAAAATTAATGTTAGAAATCAGCTATTTAAAATTCTCCAGAATTGCTTTTGGATAAAGGGAGAAATCAAGAATAAGGTGTTTGTTAATTTACAAAATAACATAAACAAGTATCGCACTTGTAAAAACCAATAGCATACACGTGAAGCTTTACTCAAAAGTGTATTTAGATTTTATTTATTTTATTTTTAGTTGGAGTCTCACTCTGTCTCCTAGGCTGGAGTGCAGTGACACACTCACGGCCACCCTAGCCTCGACCTGCTGGGTTCAGGTGATCCTTCTACCTCTGCCTTCCAAGTAGCTGGAACTACAGGCGTGTGCCACCATGCCTGGCTAATTTTTTGATTTATTGTAGAGATGAGGTCTCACCAAGTTGCCCAGGCTGGTCCCGAACCTGTGGGCTCAGGCAATCCTCTCACCTTGGCCTCCCAAAGTGTTGGGATTATAGGCGTGAGCCACTGCGTCCAGCCGTATTTAGATTTTAAAACAACCTTATTATTAAACCCAGAAAAAGTTAACAAAATAATCATTCATGATATAATTTAGAAACATGAAAACATCAAATAAAGGTGAGGAAAAAGAAATAAGAAAACATATACATTAGAAAAAGAATAAGTTAGAAAGTAGAAAAGCAGTAGCATTAGTCCATATATTCTTGAGCTGCTTCTTTTTTTTTTCTTCTTCTTACGAGCTGGGTCTCACTCTGTCGTCTAGGCTGGAGTGCAGTGGCACCATCATAGCTCACTGCAGCCTCCTCCAAATTTGAGGACTGCACCGCAGGAGCTTAGATTCAGGGTATACCCTTGGGTTGCAGTCCTCATACTTGGCTCAGATAAACTCTCTCTTTACATTAATTTCACCTCGGCTTCTTTAGGTCGACAGAAACAGAAAATCGAAACCAGCGTCAGTTTCTGCCCAGGTGCACCCTGGACCGAGCGGCGGTGCCCGGACTCCTTCCCTTGTACCTTGAGAATAGAAGCTTCCTGAGAAGAGAAAACCTGTCTTTGCTTTGAAATGAACCTTTTGATTTTGAGATAACTGTGTTTTTTGAAATTAAATGTTTTCTTTTGAGATAACTGTAAGAAAGCTGTTTTGCTCCTTGGTATATCTCTACTGCACAGAACTGGACCTGGCACCCAGCAGGCATTTAAATATGAGCCTGAGCTGCGTGCAGTGGCTCACGCCTGTAATCCCAGCACTTTGGGAGGCCGAGGTGAGTGGATTACCTGAGCTTGGGAGTTCGAGACCAGCCTGGGTAATTTGATGAGATCTTGTATCTACAACAAATCAAAAAAATTAGCCAGGCATGGTGGCGCATGCCTGTGTTTCCAGCTACTTGGAAGGCTGAGGCAGAAGGATCACTTGAGCCCGGCAGGTCGAGGCTGCGGTGGCCGTGAGTGTGCCCCTGCTCTATAGTCTGGGTGACAGAGCGAGACCCTGGCAAGAAAGAAAGAAGGACAGAGAGAGAGAGAGAAAGAGAGGGAGGGAGGGAGGGAGGAAGGGAGGGAGGGAAGAAGGGAGGAAGGAAGGAAAGAAAAGACAGAAAATCTCACTTCGTCATTTCATTAAATCTGCTGTGAATGCGACCATGAGGATCAGGGAAAGGCTGCTGCGCTTTGCTTTCTTCTCCCCTCCCAGCTTCCCTCGGGGCCCCAGGACCAGCCCAATCTTCAATTTTGGGAAATGGGCAACTTGGGGGAACCCTCTGCAGAGGTAACAGAGGGATAGTGGCAGAAGGGGAGACCCCTGCCCAAGTCCTCCTCCTAATTGGAGGCTTTGCCAGCCTTGGCTACCCATGCCCTCGCTTGGCCTCCGTGCCCTTTCTGTCACAGGAGTGCGGGGAGAGGAGGAAGGATGCACAGAGACGGGTATTTTGTCTGGTGCCCACACACAGGTGTCCTTTCCTGCGTACTGTGCGCCGTGGCACTGGGGAAGGTTGATTTTAGAATTTTTCCTTGAACCCCAAGGAGACCATGGGAAAAGGAGCCAGGGCTGCTGAAGACAAATAGATTTGAAAGCAATTGTAGCAGAGTGGAAAGCCTTGGGGACAGGGCCTTCTCTTTTGTTGTCCAGACCCGCAGTGTTTTTTTACACAGGACGCACAGATTGCAGATGGCTCAGCTCTGTTTCCGAATTCAGACAACCTGGGCTTAACTCCCAGATCTACCTGTTCACTGCTTGATACTGGGAAAGTAGCTGAACCTCTCTGAACTCAGTTTTGCTTTCTCTTTATTAAAACAAACAAACAAACAAAAGACTGGGCTCAGTGGCTCAGCCTGAAATCCCAGTACTTTGGGAGGCTGAGGCGAGTGGATTGTCTGAGCCCGCAGGTTTGAGACCAGCCTGGGCAACTTGGTGAAACCTCATCTCTACAATAAATAAAAAATGAGCCGGGCGCAGTAGTGCGTGCCTGTAGTTCCGGCCACTTGGAAGACTGAGGCAGAAGGATCACCAGGGACCAGCAGGTCGAGGCTGGCTGCAAGCGTGTCGCTGTACTCCAGTCTGGGTGACAGAGTGAGACTCCAAAAGAAGGTCAGGTGCAGTGGCTCAGCCTGTAATCCCAGTACTTTGGGAGGCCATGGCAAGAGGATTGCCTGAGCCCAGAGGTTTGAGACCAGTCTAGGCAACTTGGTGAGACCTCATCTCTACAAAAAGTCACAAAAATTAGCCGGGTGTGGTGGCATGCGTCTGTAGTTTCAGCTACTTGGAAGGCTGAGGCGGAAGAATTGCCTGAACCCAGCAGGTCGACCCTGGGGTGGCTGTGAGCGTGCCACTGTACTCCAACCTGGGTGACAGAGTGAGACTCTGACTCAAAAATAAATAAATAAAAGCTATTATTATTTTTGCAGTAGGGTCTCACTCTGTCATGTAGGCTGGAGTGCAGTGGCACAGTCAGCGCTCACTGAAGCCTTGGCCTCCTGGGATAAGGCGATCCTTCTGACTCAGCCTCCTGAGTAGCTGGGACTACAGGCATGCGCCACTATGTCTGGCTAATTTTTTGATTTTTTTTTTGTAGAGATGAGGTCTTGCTATGACGCCTGGGATGGTCTTGAACTCCTAGGCTCAAGCAATCTTCCTGTCTTAGCCTCCCAAAGTGCTGGGATTGCAAGTGTGAACCGCCAAGCCCACCATAAAAAATGTATTTAAGCCGGGCTCGGTGGCTCAGCCTGTAATCCCGCGCCTTGGAAGGCTGAGGTGAGTGGATTGCCTGAGCCCGCGGGTTCAAGACCTGCCTGGACAACTTGGTGAGACCTCATCTCTACAATAAATCAAAAAATTAGCTGGGCGTGGTAGCGCGCGCCTGTAGTTCCAGCTACTTGGAAGGCTGAGGCAGAAGGATCGCCGGAGCCCAGCAGGTTGACGCTGCTGTGTCTGGGAGCGGCCACTGCACTCCAGTCTGGGCAACAGAGTGAGACTCCAACTCAAAAAAAAAAAAAAGTATTTATTTATTTATATTGCAGTGATGAGGTCTTGCTATGCTGCCCAGGGTGGTTTCAAACTCCTGGCCTCAAATGATCCTCTCTCGGGCCTCTCAAAGTGTTGGAATTACAGGTGTGAGCCATGGCGTGCAACCTTTTATTTACTGTTTAACGCTCTGTTGCTGGCTTGAAATTTTCCATTCTCTAAACTGAGGACAAGAAAGATTCTCCCTTCCCAGGTCTGTGGGGAGGGTTCTATGAGGGCACCAAGCACACAGCACAGGGCCAGGCACAGTACCAGGCTTGCTAGCTGATTGCAGCGGGCAGTACTGTTCTCCTGGACTTCTTACCAGTGTGCTCACAGGATCTGAACCTGTGTATGTCTTAGCGGCTGGCCAACTACACCCGCATATTCTCCCTACACACGTCAATTGTCCAAAACAATTGTATCCTCATTCCTGCTGGCCTCTCTGCCAAACTGGTCCCCAGCCTGCGCCGTCAGTGGCACCACTCGCCATTCAGGGCCAACCAGAAACCTGGTACTTCCTGTCCTCCACCCACACACTCATTAATGCCCGAGGCTTGTTGATGGAGCCATATCTCAGGTATTCATCGCCCTCCCATGCCCTGTGGCCTGGTCCCGCCCCCACCATCAGCCTCCCTTGTAGCAGCCTTCATTTTTTTTCAGTTGGAGTTTCACTCTGTTGCCCAGACTGGAGTGCAGTGGCATGCTCACGGCCACCGCAGCCTTAACCTGCTGGGCTCAGGTGATCCTTCCGCCTCAGCCTTCCAAGTAGCTGGAACTACAGGCGCACACCACCAAGCCAGGCTAATTTTTTGATTTATTGTAGAGACAAAGTCATGTCACCATGCCTGGCTAACTTTTTTTTTAATTGTAGAGACGAGGCCTTGCCAAGCTGCCCAGGCTAATTTCGAACCCCTGATCTCGGCAAATCCTCTTGCTTCAGCCTCCCAAAGTGCTGGTATTACAGGCATGAGCCACCACACCTGGCCTGTAGCAGCCTTCTAACTGCATACTCTCTCTGTATCTACTCTGGGCCCCTGGACGCCCTATTTTAAAAATATCCTTACTGGCTTAAAACCTTTTGATGGCTTCCCATTTCCTATAGGATAAATAAGTACAAACAGCAAAGGTTATTGAGTAACTATTGTGTGCCAGGCACTGTGTTAAGTGCTTAAACTGCTTATTCTCATTCATCCCTCAGAATCCTATTAGGTAGATGTTACCACTTTCAGCTTGCCGGTGACCTTCAACAAGTTAATTTCATGACTCAGTTTCATCATCTGCTAAGTGGGAATAATACCTTATCTCATAGGGTTGGTGTGAGGGTTCAACTAGTTATGTCAAGTAAAGCGCTTAGAAAAATACCTGGCAAGGTGGGGCACCCCAGTCCATGCCTGTAATCTTAGCACTTTGGGAGGCTGAGGTGGGAGGATCACTTGAGCCCAGGAATTTGAGACCAGCCTGGGCAACATAGCAAGAACTTGTCTCTACAGAAAACAAAAACAAAAACAAAAACAAAAAAACCCCCAAAGGCATTAGCCAGACATGGTGACACATGCCTGTGGTCTCAGCTACTCAGGAGGCGGAGGCGGAAGGGTCACCTGGGCCCAGGAGGTCAAGGCTGTAGTGACTGTGCCACTGCACGCTAGCCTGGGCGACAGAATGAGACCCTGACTCTACATAAGTCAAAAAATAAAACAGAAAGGAAAACTACGTGGCATGTTTAGCTAGGAGTTGGAGAAGACGTTTTGCAGACAGGGAAAGAGCAACAGAGAGAGGTTAAGAAACGCACCCGGGGCCCTGCCAGACCTGATCAGGACCCATGCCCAAGCGTGCTGAGCCCAGGCGCTGAACGGAGTCTTCAAGGAGACCCTCAGGGCTCTTCCCGTTGCTCACCAGCCTCTTCCAAAGCTGTCCTTGTCTGCCGGCTCCCTGTATACTAGCCTTGCAGCATTGGAATGCGCCTCAGTCCTCCCATCTCCATCCTTTACAGGTCTGTCCCAGGTCTGTTGCCTCCTCCAGGAAGCCCTCTCCAAATGCTCAGATCTGGTTAAGTGCCCTGTGTTGACCTAAAGGAAGAAACTGCAGCAAAAATTAATATTAAGAGTGTTTATATTTGAGCCACGTTCAAGGACTGCATCCTGGAGCATAGATTCAAGTTGCCCTGAACATAAGCTTCAATTAGCAGCAGTTACAAGTGGGGTTTAAAGGAAAAAAGAGTCAGTTCCTAAGTTGTTTACCAAGAATTTACATTAAAATAACATAAGCTATTGATCAACTACACATTGTTCTTTATATCACAAATTCCAGAGGCTGAGCACGGTGGCTGCCACTTTCAGAGGCTGAGAAGGGACAACTGCTTGAGGCTACGAGTTCAAGACTAGTCTGGGCAACATAGTAAGACCCCATCTCTACGGTGAAAAATAAACAAATTCCAGGAACATGAAGATAATGAGTGAGGCAGCTAGTCAGGAAACTAAAAGGAAGAAAGAAAGGAACAAAATGCCTTTTTAAAAATTTCTATTTTATTTTATTTATTTTGCGTCGAGATCTCACTCTGTCACCTAAGCTGGCGTGCAGTGGCATGATCACAGCTCACCACAACCTCGACCTCCTAGGCTCAGGTGATACTTCTGCCTCAGCCTCTTGAGCAGCTGGGACTATGGGCCTGCACCACCATGCCTGGATGATTTTTTTTGTTTTTGGTAGAGACAAGGTCTCACTGTGTTGCCCAGGCTGGTCTTATAAACTCCTGGGCTTATGCAATCCTCCCATCTTGGCCTTTCAAAGTACTAGGATTACAAACATGAGCTAGCCGGGCTCGGTGGCTCAGCCTGTAATCCCGCGCCTTTGGGAGGCTGAGGTGAGTGGATTGCCTGAGCCCGCGAGTTCGAGACCCGCCTGGGCAAGCAAGACCTCATCC
>CAUYQG010207519.1:0-16568 GCA_963574415.1 Tarsius wallacei
CGCCCGGCTGATTTTTTGATTTATTGTAGAGATGAGGTCTCGCCAAGTTGCCCAGGCGGGTCTCGAACCCGCGGGCTCAGGCAATCCACTCACCTCGGCCTCCCAAGGCGCGGGATGACAGGCTGAGCCACCGAGCCCGGCCCGTGTGTGAGTATTTTGATTGTGCCTAAAGTATCTAAGTTTACCTTAGCCTCACTGATGAGGGTTTAAGGGTACAAAGGAAACCATAGTTCATTAAAAGCAGTTATCAAGGAGGCAGCAAAAAAAAAAAAAAAAAGAGAGAGTTATCATTTTCCTATGGCCTGTTTATATATCTTCTAAATTACTTGAAAGTTAAAAAAAAAAAACTCTCACTTTACATTTCTGGTACTTTGATATCTGCGTAAAAATACAAAATAAAAAAATTCTACAAGAGCATCCAACATCAATGTCTATTCATTTTTAATTTACTAAATACTTTTCTGGTTTTATTGAATTTCCATGTGCTGTAAAAGCCAGCGCGAGCACAAAATAAATGTGATACGGAAACATCCGAATATTCTGGTTCAGTGAACTGGCACAAAAGGTTGATGCAGAAATGGCAGACGAGTAATCAAAAGCAGCTGAGGGAGCATGGATGTGGGAAGAAAAATCGAGTCAATTATTTATTGACTCACGACTTAAAGTCTGAAATTCTCCTGGTTCTTTGGGGGTAAAAACACATTAAATGCATGGCCTTTGACAGAGAAACTTATAGTTCAGTTAGGGTGAGGATTAGGGCATATCACTCTATTGACAGTACAAAGTGCTTTTTTTCTTTTTCCTCCCATGTAGACTATAGTATTGTTCCCAGACTAGTTTGAATAACCACTGAGTGGGGAATTTATGTTTTTCTGCTGTGAAACCACAAGAAGTTTATCTATTTGCAAATGAAGTCAAGTCTAAACTTAAGCATTGTCAACTAATAGCTATTTTAATACATATTAAAAGGGGAAGTAATTACTGTGATCATGTACTACAAATAAGGAAATAATTAGGAAGAAGAAAAATGACATACTCAAATCATCATCTTGAAAAACTGCTTTTTTCTTTGGTTTGGTTTAAAATTTCAGATAATAGGGACATTACGCTAAATATATTCAGAACCATAAAATATAAAATTATACTATCCAGGGATCTCTAATGTTTTAGAGCATGTGCATTCATTTTCCAAGCATTCAATATGGATTGGCTAATTTGTTACCATGTGATTGACATCTTAGGAACAGAAACACAAATACCCCTTCCTTCAGAGACCCTGAAGCATACGGTGGGATAGACATTAAATAATCACATTCAGAAGAGTAAAACGGTTCTGTGACAAACTCTTGGAAAGCCGTATGATGTCAAGGACAAGTGTATTGCATAAGAGGCAGAGTAGGTGGATTTTACATACCCGGAGGATGACAGAAGGCTGCTCCAAGGAAATCAGCCTGAGCTGAGAAAATTAACCCAGCGAAAAACATAATGAAAGGGAATTCCAGATACAGAAAACAGCATGTGCAAGTACCAAGGATAAGGAAAAAGATTGGTTTGGTCAGGCAGAGCCAGATGCTAGAGGAAGTTGGAGGTGGACCCAGCTATGGGACTCTGTTTTCACTCTGGGATCTACGGAGTGTGTCTTATTGGAAAGTTTCAGACAGGACAAGCACACGCCTAGATTTGAGTTTCCAAAAATTAACTCTAGATGAATATGACAAACAAATGGGAGGGCAGGGATTGGCAGAATGGATGCATTTGAACCAGTTAGTCATAAGTTTAGGAGACCCGTTTATAGTGTAGGTGAACGATAATGCTAATTTGAAGTAGAGTGTTACAGTGGAGGTGGACAAAGCTAGTTCTAAGAGTCATTGTATAGGCATAATTATTAGGACTGTTTGAGAAATTAAAGAGGAGACGCAAGGCGAGAGAGAGATACTAGAAAATAGTTCAGATTTTCTGGACCACAAACAGAATGGAAGGCATTGCCATTTATTTCAATAAAAAACGATGAAAGAGGACCATAAACTTACAGTATATTTGACTAACTACGTAGTATATTTATTGATGCCATATTGCCCCAGAAAAGGATTATTTTTACAATGAAAAATATTCACCTTATTATAGCTACTTTCCTTTGGAAATAAAAAATTTTCCCAAATTCTAGTCACTGCAGTGATAGGCATAATTTAAGGCCTAGTGGTTTCAAAGGATCTTGAAGATGGTGGTTCATGGTGGGTCTCCAGCTGTTTGGGCTCAGTGGTTTTATAATGGTTTTATACTTGTAGGTTTACTGTTTTTTTTATTTTTAGTTTTTTGCTAATAAGTATTTTTTGCATATGCATCTGCTTTCTTTTTCTATTAAACATTTAAAATTAATTTAAAATACATTGAAAGCTTTCAGTGGATACTTCATAAGGCAGTGACCAGCCTCTCAACAATGCCTTTTTCTTGTGAACGGTACTATTGGTCACATCTAATCAAACAAGCCTACGTTATTTCTGTGCATTCAGTTGTACACACCTGACTTATCTTGAGCAAATCAAACTGCTGGACTTTTGAAACCTGTAAAAGAGGGAAACACACACACCTATACAAAGATATGGAATAATTAGAGCTGAGTCCCACTAATTACAAAATTCTAACAGAAGGTCTATGACTGATGATGGTCGGGATCACCTGAACTGATTCCTAATTTGTTCTTTAAGTTGTTAGTGGCTGGTAAACCTTTCACTTGTTCTAATACCCTTCATATTCTCCAGTACCATTTCTTTGAAAACAAAATAATGAGTATATTGCTTGCTATGTCCCCCAAAGTTTGCTAGTTGCCAAGTTTGCATGCAAAATATAACACAATTCCTCTCCTGAGAGGAAATCACAGTTTAATGATCAAAGAAATACACCTACATGAACACATACTAAAGTTAGGTGGCTATGGTAGAAATATTGCCTGTGTTAGAGCTGTCGATTCACCTGTGAAAGGTCAGAAAAAGGGGTCAGAGAAGATGGGGAGCAGGTGAGCAAATGCTTTATGAAGGAAGTGACGTCATCATTAGCTCACAGAAGACAATCTGGTAGAAACTGGGAGTTGGGGGCATGGAGAGCGCAAGACAGAGGAAGACAGGTGAGAAAATACTCAGACACAAAGCAGCAGAAAATAGACTCGAAGCTGCGATGATCTTGGAGTGGCTGAGAAGTCGTGGAGAGAGAAAGAATGAGGGTGTGTGAAAATAAGCCTGAAGTGAGGAGCAGGGACCAGATTGCAGAGTCTTGTAGAACTTGCCAAGAATTTCAGATCATGTCCTATGAAAAATGGAGACACACTGGAGGGTATGAGGCAAAGGAGTCACATGATTATCTTCACCTCGTAGGAAAAGGAAGGCCCTGGATAAGATCTACTGCCGCTTCTGGGGACTAGTAAGGACGTCATCGTGGGGATCCAGGCAGGAGGTGATGAAGGTCAAAGGCAATACCAGAAGCAATGCAGGAAAAATATTTGAAACGAAAGACATCGAGAAGAAAAGTTTGATAGAGCTTGAGGGCTGTATTTGTGGGTAAAGGGAAGAGTGTGAGCTACGTCTCATATTTCTGACTTTATACTTAACTTGACCGCTTTGATCAATCTTTAAAATGGAGATAAAAATCTGTCTATAAGGTGATGTCAGGAATAAGTTTAGACAGCATGTGCAGGGAATCCCACAGCATGTATGACATACAGGAAGAATTGAAGAAGATTTAGCTTCCTTTTCCCTTTTGTTCTACTTATCAGAGCATTTAATATAATCAAAAAAATATTCTTAATGCCAGTTACAATTAGTGCCAATTCATTTTCCATTGTATAAATTGCTCATTATGTCACTGGTTGTGTTGAAAACAAATCCAACATACGGTGACATCTAATATAAGTATCTCACAGACTAATTTTTATTCCAAATGAAAATTTTTAAAAAATACAGGTTCTTGTATTTTTTAATACCAACAATTTAATGCATGGGATTGAATTTTACTAAAAAGTAATCAGCCAGAAATTTAAAAACATCTAGAAATAAAACATCTAAAAATTGGAACTTTAAAATAATTATATTTTAAAAAACATATTTTAAAAATTATCCTATCAACCACATCAACAGCAAAGAAAGAAACCCACATTTTCCTGTCATTGTGACTTTGTGACCTTTGCTTGATGTCCTTGGTTGGATGGTGTGCATGTGTATGCACATGTGTGTGTGAATGTGACATTCTTACTCGTGATTTTGAAGATCATGCCACATTTTAAAAACAGAAAAATCTGAAAAGAACAGAACATATTATTTACCATGGAAATGAATTCTAGTCTATATGAAGTTGGCTTTCTCTTACCATAAGCTTTCAGTCTAAATATTAATTTTAATTACCCCAGGTTATGATGAAATGCTTTGCCAATATAAAATAGGCCTTTTCAAATTTCACCAAATTCTGTGTATTAAAACATTGCTAAAAACACAGACCATTAGAATGGTAATAATGATTTTTATTTGGTATCTTGCTGTTTACATACCTCATTTTTACTTAAGAATGAAAGAAAGTTTGGACTCATATTTAAGAAGTGCTGGCCAGACACAGTGGCTCATGCCTGTAATCCCAGTATTTTGGGAGGTTGAGGCAGGAGGATTGCTTGAGGCCAGGAGCTGGAGACCAGACTGGGTAACACAGAGAGACTTTATATCTACAAAATTAAAATAAAATTTAAAAAAATAAAAAATAATTGCTAGATGAACTGTTTTCTTAAACAATTGCCTTTTCTTTTTATTCTGCAATTATAGCATTGCATAATTTCCTAGTAATTGATAACTTCATAGCACAATCAATCATATGTGAACCACTTGCTTTGTGTAGGTAAAGTGGCCAGAAAAACCTAGCTGACCAGAAAAATTTCAGTTCTGTAAAGTGAATAGATATATTATTTGTTTTTCATAAACATTATATAGATGCAAATTTGTATTGAGTGCATGACTTTCTACAATGTAGTTAAAAAACATCATTTAAAGCATAGCTGAAAATTATTTTATGAGATAATAGCATTTGATAAAAGAAATATTTACTCTGTAACCAGTTAAATTTAAGGTTCCTATTCTATTTATAAACCTTTTAATAAAATAGCACATGCATTTATAGCTTAATGCTATCTTCATGTGAAAATCAAAATTCTAATAAGCTGATTACTAATAAATTAATAAAATGAGGGAAAGACTAAGGTCAAATGCATATATATATATATATATATATATGTATATATATATAAAGCATCTTTTTTTCCTGCAAGTGAATTCTGTGTCTTATCAATTACCTCCTATTATAAATAAAATATGGATGCCAACACATGCAAGAAATATGATGGTGAAAAAGACAATGTCTTTGTAAGTTCATTCTATTGAGCCAGTGTTTATCTAAAACTAGAAAAATGCCTTTTTACCCTGAATCCTAGAACCAGGCACTATTTCAAGAGAACAGAATTATTTGTCACTAGCAGAAATTTCAGTTAAATCCATTCAGGCTGTGGCTATCCATTCTAATGTTGTATATATTTTATCAAAAATTATCTAAACCACAAGAATTTGGACTGCTGTTAAAATGTTTGCTTTGTCTGACACTACACTCAGCAGTGTTATCCTTTCTATTGCTTCTTTTACAAAAAATACATGAAACAGTTTCCTCAACAAATATGTATGAACATAGGATTTAAACCAACAGAGCTTTTAAGATAAGTAGAGATTTCGAAATGTCTTCTTTGTTCAATTACTTGTTTTCTATTTTGCTTAGTCCATGTGATGAAACTTTTTTATGACTGAAATATTATATATTTTTAATGTAGACATTTTTACTATAAATGTATACATGTTAATTTTTTAAATATACATGTCATTATGTATTAAAAGTTTTCAAATTAAAGTCTAATATCTTCCTTCGTGTCATCACAACTGGCCTCACTTTTCATAATCTCACTGATTTCAAGGAACTATTATTAAACATTTTTAATTTATCTTTCCAGCAGTTTTAATTACTGGAAATGCCTCAGATATATTCCAGTTTGGTTCCAGATCCCTGCTGTAAGGCAAATATCACAGCAAAACAAATCACGTGAAATGTTTGGTTTCTCGGTTCATACAGAAGTTATGTTTACATTATACTAAAGTCCCTTAATTATGAAATTTTATTATATCTTTTAAAAACTATCCCCATACCTCAATTAAAAAATATTTTATTGCTAAAGATCAACTGGGCCTTCAGCAAGTCATAACCTTTGTGTGGGGGTTGGGGGGGTCTTGCCTTAAGGTGAATGGCTTCTGGTTGGTCAGGGTGGTGGTGGCTGAAACGTGGGGTGGCTGTGGCAATTCCTTAATTTAAGAAAGCGATGAAGTTTGCCCCATCAATTGACTCCTCCTTTCATGAAAGTTTTCTCTGCAGCATGCAGCGCTATTTGATGGTAAGTTACCCACACCAGAACCTCTTTCAACATTGAAGTCAATGCTCTCAAAATCTGCTGCTTTATTTTAGAGATGAGGTCTCGCCAACTTGCACCGGCTGGTCTTGAACCCATGGGCTCAGGCAATCTCCTCGCCTTGGCCTCCCAAAGTGCTGGGATTATAGGTGTGAGGTGGCGTGTACCTGTAATTCTGACTACTTGGAAGACTGAGGCAGGAGATCGCCTGAGCCCAGCAGGTTGAGGCTGTGGTGGTCATGAGCAGCATGCCACTGCATTCCAACCTGGGTGACAGAGTGAGACTCCAACGCAAAAAAACAAACAAAAAAACAACCTACTGCTGCTTTATCAGCTTTGGCAGTCATTGCCTTATGAAATGCACTACTTAAATACTAAGACTTGAAAGGCAAAATAACTCTTTGGTCTGTGGGCTGCAGAACAGATCTGTTAGCAACCACAAAAATATCCTTCTTGCACATCTCCATCAGAGCACTGGGTGACCACGTATATCGTCTATGGGCTATGTGTTCTTTTTTTCTAAGTATTACTTGTCAACAGTGGACTTAAAATAGTCAGTAAGCTATGCTGTTAACAGATGTGCTGTCACCCAGGCGTTCAGATACAGACTGAGTTGACTTAGCATAGTTCTTAAGGACCCCAGGATTTTGGAATGGTAAATGAGCACTGGCTTCCACTTAGAGCCACCAGTTGCATTAACCTCTGACAAGAGAATCACCCTGTATTTTGAAACTTTGAAGCCAGATATTAACTTCTCCTCTCAAGCTATAGAAGTCCGAGATGGCATCTTTTTCCAATAGAGGGATTTTTTGTCTACATTGAAAATCTGCTTCATATAGCCAACTTCATCAGTAATCTTAGCTAGGTCTTCTGGATGGCTTGGTGCTTAACCTTGCACTTGTATGCTATGAAAGTGGCTTCTCTCCTTAAACCCCATGGATCAACCTCTGCTAGCTTCACACTTTTCTTATGCGACATCCTTACCTCTCCTCGTTTTCAAAAATAATGAAGAGAGTGAGATCTTGCTCAGGGTTAACTTTGGCTTAAGGGAAAGCTGTGTCTGGTTTGATTTTCTCTTTGGACCACTAAAACATTTTCCATATCAGTAGTAAGGCTGTTTCACTTTCTTATCGTTCATGTCATTCATGTGTTCGCTGAAGGAGCACTTTTAACTTCCTCCAAGAATGTTTTATTTTTTTTCTTGGCATTCACAACTTGGCTAACTGGGGCCTATCTCGGCTTCCCACATGCCTTCAGCTCCAAGCTTAATCATTTCTAGCTTTTGGTTTAAAATGAGACATACATGACTCTTACTTTCATTTGAACACTTAGAGACCATTGGAGGGTTATCTGCTAGCCTAATTTCAATTTTATTGTGTTTCGGGGGATAGGAAGGCTGAGGACAGGGAGAGAGACAGGGAATCAGTTCGTTGGCAGTATGGTCACAACACTTAACGTTATTTTATTAAGTTTGCCATCTTACATGGGACTGTTCTATGGCACCCACAAACAACTGCAATGGCAACATCAAGGATCTCTGATCACAGATCACCCCATAACAGGCATAATAATAATGAGAAAGTTTGAGACATTGTGAGAATGACCAACACGTGACACAGAGACACGAAGCAAGCATACCATGTTGGAAAAGTCATGCCCGTAGACTCACTAGATACCAGGTTTCCACAAACCTTCAATTTGTCAAAAACACAGTATCTGCCAATGTAACAAAGCAAAGAACAATAAAACAAGGTATGCCCATAAAGTCTCATGCCAATTAATGACAGGAGTGCATTTTGAGACATGCCTCAGGGTGATTTCTTTCTTGTGCAAATATAATAGTGTATTTGCACGAATCTATATAGTATGACCTACTGCACACGCAGGCTATATTGTAGTGCCTATTGCAAAACCTTGTGTAGCTTATTAGTGTACTGAATACGATAGGCAATCATAACACAATGGTAAATATTGGTGTACCTCAACCTATCTAAGTAGAGAAAAGGCACAGTAAAAATATGGTATAAGAGATAAAAAATGGTCCACTTCCTGGTGGGGTACTTACCATGAATGGAGCTTGCAGGACTGAAAAAGTTGCTCTAGGGGAGTCAGTGTGAGTGAGAAGGCCTAAGACGTTATGGTAGCCTACCATAGACTATAAACAACGCACACTTAGGCGACACTAAATGTATTAAAAATATTTTTCTCTCTTCATTAATACATTGACCTTAGCTTACTGAAATCATTTTACTTTATAGACTTAATTGTTTTAAACATTTTGACTCTGTCATAATACTTAGCTTAAAATACAAACACATGGTACAGCTATCTAAAAATATTTTTTCTTAACATAATTTTCCTATAAGCTTGTTTCTACTTAAATATTTTTTTAAGCATCGCATTTCAAGAAACCAGAAAACAAGAACAACCCAAACTCAAAGGTAGTAGAAAAAAAGAAATAACAAAGATCAGAGCAAAACTAAATGGGATCAAGACCGACTACATGATACAAAGAATCAATGAAACAAAAAGTCGGTTTTTTCGAAATGATAAAAAAAAATGACAGACTGCTAGCTTGATTAGCCAAGATAAATAAAATATTCAAATAAGTGCAATCAGAAATGATGAAGACATTCCAACTGATACCATAGAAATGCAAAATATTGTCAGGGACTACTTTGAACAACTCTATACCCACAAACTAGAAAACCTAGAGAAAACAGATAAATTAAATGATCAATGTTTTTTCTTTTACATTTTGTTTAAGTTTTGTTTCATTGCTTTTACTTTGTCTTCACAAATAAGTCACATTTGAATGTACACGAAAACTTCTAAGACATTATGTTTTTTTGTTAATTTATGAAATTTCAATAATTCAACCAAATATTTTCTTGTATCAGAGTAAAAAAATTGTTTTGGTCAGTTTTGTTTTAAAATGCTGCTTTAGAGGCCAGGCACAGTGGCTCATGCCCATAATCCCTGCATTTTGGGAGGCAGAGGTGAGAGGATTGCTTGAGAGTTCAGGAACAGCCTGGCAACATAGTGAGACCTAGTCTCTATAAAAAAACTCAAAAAAATTAGCAAGGTGTGGTGGTGTGTGCTTGTAGTTTCAGCTATTCAGAAGGCTGAGGAGGAAGGGTCGCCTGAGTCCAGGGGATTGAGGCTATAGCAAGCCGGGCTTGTGCCACTGCACTCCAGCCTGGGTGACACCCTGATTCAAAAACAAAACAAAAAAACACTAGTTTAAAAATTTAACAGCACTTTTTTCCCCCTCTATTTCTTTCTTTCTTTTTTTCTTTCTTTTTTTTTGGCTAGTTTAGTTAATATCCTTATCCCTGGGCACAAGGAGCGATCTATCATTCCAATTTTGAATGTGCACCAAGAAAATATGCATTGAGTTAATCTTAATTTCTTCTTTTATTCAATTCTATATATTTAATCTTTATCCAAAAAATTTTGAACATTTTGCATGTACTATGGTGAACCTACTTAAATTTCTTAGCACATTCTGAAAACAAACAAACAAAAAATGATAATCCAGCTTCTAAAGTGAATGTCCTAGGTAATGGACAGCTGAACTCAAAAACACTTAATATTCTTGTTGGCCAAAACTTCTGAAATTGATTTGAGCATTCGCTTGTTATAGGTGTAACACGTTTGATGATTTACATTCCACATACTGCTTTTTGTTCTAAGATATTTTTCCCTACATCGAATAACTATAAAAGTTTTCCACGTTTAACTTCATTTTTTCACTTCATGTATGACTAACGTTCTCTCTTGTGCAGTACTCAAGCTGAGTCACTTGGTTTGCTCTGAAGCCTACATTTGTAAACTACTATAGACTTATATTTTTTTATTGCAATTGGCCCTCAGTATCCAGGGGAAAGGCTTCCAAAAATCTTGCAGATACTAAGGTCTGCAAATGCTCAAGGCCCTTCTATCAAATGATAGTGGCTTGACCATCAGTGTCCACCAGTTCAACGTCTGAGGAGTCAGTCAACAACCCTGGATCAAAAAGTTGGCCCTCGGTAAGCCATGGGTTCTGTACTGGATCTGGAAGGCTGACTGTGAATAGCAACTCTCCTCTGTCAAATTAAGAAATAGTTTAAGTATTATCCAGTAGTTGGGGGAAAAGGCAGTTAACGTATGTGCTAGGCATGAACCTGAGTATTTTGTGAAACTTAACTTCATTCATTATTCAAAATGTTTATGATTTAAAGGTAAAGTTTGAGTTAATATGCTACAGCTCATTTTACAGCAGAGAAGCCAGAGGTTCAGTGAGATTTGGTAATCTCTGTGCCATACGCAGGGAATCCATCATCTAGCCATCAGGATTCACACCACTGTCTGCTGTGGCTCCCATGTCTACTTTCTTTGTACAACAATATGACATTTTGCACATTACCTCCACAACACAACTCTGTCCTAACACGGAACATGTCTTTTGAGCAGCAGTTAGTTCTAGATATGAAAATGTCATTTTATTGACTACATTAACTCCAGAACTTATGTTGCTGTGGAATAAAGTGAATAAAGATGACATTTTATTTCATAAAAATACATTTGAGTTAGGTTTTAGAAAACCATTCCATCACTTATTCCTTCATGCAATAAGTATTCATCTTGAATAGTTACTATGTCTAGAAAATGCTATGTGTTTTAAGACCTGACTTTGCACTACCAAATACTGAAAGGAAGCTGGGAGAAAACATTTTAGAATGTAAAATATATTTACACTCGATGAAAAAAATATGGTGAGGGAAAACTGAGTCACTTGTGATATTAAAATATTTTTACTGCCAATATTTCAAAAAGTTCAGAACAGAGTAAGAGAAAAACTTAAATAGTCTAAACTCAAATGCATAGATATAAAAATATTAATATCATAATGAATTTCCTCTTAGAATCTGCTTGAAATATATATTGTTTCCATATTTTGGATCAGTGTTTTGTTAGCTACCCACACGATCCATTTGCTGGTCAATAAATCACTTTAATGGGTCACAATCCAAATTGCTTTAAAAATTTAAGCAAAGGAAATGTCAGTATGCATTATACTTAATAGGATGACTATTGTTCTGAGAGATTTTTGTTTCATTTGTATATGTATGTATTTGTATATGAGGATTACATGTACAGTACATTTCTTGTTGAAGGTGAGGATCAGAACATTTAAATAACATTGACATATTATTTCATATATTGTGTCATTTTTCATTAACATAGGATGTCCCAATATTTTAGTTTTTTTTTTAAATAAACACAATTTTCTCTGCCTATAGACAATTTCCTCATGTTGTTCTACCAGGGTTTTATCAATGACTTAATTTTTGAACTTTTTGGTTGTTACCATTCTTTTATTACAATGATTAATCCAGTGATTCTTCTGGATTTTATATTTTTTTAAAACAATTTCCTAGAATTACTACTATGAAGTAAATAAACAATAACTTTAAATGGTATTTATAACTATTGCTTATTTAATTGTATTTATTTACTTTACTATATTAAAAATTCCTATTGATTTACAAGTAAAATATGACGTATTACAGAAAATGTAGATGAGACAGCAACACTTGTAATTTTGCTGTACATCCTCCATTTCTAGTTTTATTTTTAATGTATTTACCTATGTTCTCCAATGATTATTATTCAAAACACAAATTATTTAAAACAAACAGAATCACTGAAAACTAAGAATAAGGGAGAGGCAATAGGACCTGGAAAGATGGACACAAGACAGAGGTACGACCGGGACTTTATTTTTATTTATTTATTATTATTATTATTATTATTTGCTTTTTAAAGATATTTTTATTTAAAAGATGTGGGGTACAATTCAGGTTTAGGTATACAAATGTTAATTATGCAGATACCCTTGTTGATAAGGTGTGCCCCTCCCTCCCCTGGCAGTCTCTTTTTGGTTTTTTTTCTGAAATGCAACACAAATTACTTGTTTATGGGCCTCATTTTTTAAAAAATCTGGATATAAGTAGGGATTTGTAACGCTATAGGGTATTTTACAAAGATGGAAGGGCCAGGAAGGATTACAAGAAAAGAACTTTGACTTCCTAGTTAATATAAATTGAGATTTCAGTTTTTTAAAAGGAGCATACATTATCTTTAGAAGTATTTTTAAAATATAAAGGTGCCATGTATAAAATCTGTCTACCATACATCCTGTAAAGGGAAAACAAGATGGCTACATGATTGAAGAACAACTGCCTCTTTCTGCCACACCCAGAGAGAACGATCTTAAAAATCTTTTTGAACAGTTATTCAGAATGACTCAAACGGTTCATTGGGTAGAAGTGCCATTTTTAGGACAGTCCTGAGCAAGGCTGCCAGACTGCTTTGCTGACCAAGAAATGACGCACAGGAGGGCAAGTCACACCGCGTGGACTCGTGGATCAGAAAGTCCAAGATCAGCCACCAGCAACAAAGGCGAAAGCTGTCAGAAACACTCAGCGCAACACCTGCAATGCATCCTGCAGAGCCTAAGGTGAGGGATTCCCTCCTGTTTGGTCAAGCGGCTCAAACATGGAAGCGGAAGCCACGGTCCCTGATCCGTGATGACTTTGAAAAGTGGGAAGAACACACGCTAGTACACACTCACGGAACTTGAACTTGGTGATTAGCTAGCCCTTGGCCTGGAGAGTGCCTTTCGCTTATGAACTGATGACCATGACCGGGCGAAATGCTCCTAGCAGACCAGGTTCAGAAAATTCTAAGTGGGGCGAAGAGGATGCTCCTTCAGCAGGGCAATGAGGCCTGGAGAAATGCAGAGGTTTTTCTATTACCTAAAAAACGAAACTGAAACGTCTGTGTTCCTTAGGGATCGTGGAAGGAGCACACGATGTGCTATCCTCCAGGCAATAAGCCTCATGTATGTGAAGGAATAGATAGGAACCCAGGAATGCTGCCGAATTTCCCAAAGGCTGGACTTGTCTGGCATAGCAACCTCTCTGCCAGCTTTCCAACGCTGCTGTTTGGGCCTCCGGCCTAAATGACCGGAGTGAGTTATTCAAAAGTTATGTCAAAAAAAAAATCCCTTAAGCACTCAAAAAACTCTCTTCTCTCCACATCATACTTGCTTCTAAAATTATCCCTCAACTAACGCTTTCTCCCTTCTGCAAATGTTATTAAGCAGAGCAGGACAGTAAGAGGTGCTGAGAATATCCCAACTTTGTGCAGCTAATTTCTACCATGGGAGATTCATTGCTTTGTGGCAGCATTATTTTTGAATGTGAAAACCTTAGTGGCATACTATATAAAAGCAGTGAGCGGTCACGCAATCTTCAAATTAATTAAATCAAATGCTCTCTTCCAAACAGCTAGTTTGAGAGAGAGAAGAAAAATACATGTATTTAGAACACTGTTGAGTCTTTTTTCTTCTTTTCTTTTTTTTTTTTTTTTTTTGAGTCTTGGTAGAATGCCACCCTGGTAGACACAGAGTGCCTATCAGAAGTCAATAAAGGGATGAATAGTATCTAAGATAAGAATTTATTAAGTGGCTGCAAAATGTACAGAGATTATTTTATTGCTGTTTGCCTGTTTTTCTTGCTTTTTATACTCTCTTCTTTCCTTTTTCACTTAGAACTCTGAGTTTCCATGTAAAAACCATAAACTATGGTTTCAGCACTTGAGGAGTTTGTGGTCTGAGGCAAGTGGTGCCAAGGACCACTAACTAGAGCCCATCTCAATGTCTAGAAAGCTCTAGTAACAAGTAGTTCAGTTGATGGAGTCAGGAAAGAGGGTCGCACAAAGTAGAGAATTACTTGGAGCTTGAGGAATACTTTCTTAACAGTTGACTTGATTTCACAGTAACTTCCTGTTCAAAATTCAAAATACTGTTAATCACTTAATATGATGGATACCAACTCATAAGCAGGCCCTGATCACTGGTCACCTGCGTACAAGGGTGGGAACAGTAGATGCTGGAGACTGCTGGGAGAGGGAGGGAGGAAGGGGGGGGCACACAACAACACACTGGGTACCAGGTCCACTACTGGGGATAGAGGCCCTCGAGAAGTCCAAGTCTCATCTGCATGCGGCTTACTTATGCAGTAAATCCTCACATGTAGCCCACAACTCTCCAATAAAATAATAACTTAAAACAAAAATAAAAGCACTAAAGAATCTCACAGAAAGGAGAGGAATCCCAAACTCCTGATGCAAGATCTTGAATGAGAAAGTAAATACAGTTGAAAAATAATAGAATAAAACCAAACGAAAAATAAACACAAAGTTCTATGGAAAAATATAGACTTTCATACAAAATAAAAAGAGTAGAAATATTGAATCAGCCTACTGAATTATTATTGGGTCTCAAATTTTATAACTATATTCTAATTCCCTTGGGATCACATGAGAGTAAAATCACCTGTCTATACCCATGGGTGCTAGGATTATTATTAAAATATTAGGTTTTTTGACAAAACTCTTATCTTTCCAAAAATGTGTCAGTTGACTGATCATATTAAAATTACCTTAAACTTGTGTGCAGACCCTGTCACTACAGATTTATAATTCAAATACATTCACCTGAATATAGATAAGAAAAAACTTGTAAGTCAAGCAGCCCATAGAGCAATTAACACACAAATTTAAAGCAAAGAATGAACACAGGGGGAAAAAAACCCAAAAATCACTGTATGAAGCCACGATTTTTGTAAGAAATAAATTGTAATTCAAATCATGCCTCTTGTTAATTTGACTCAATTTGGTTCATATTTATTGAATACTTATTAACAGAAATACAGTATGCCAGTAAATATATATATTTATTTTTAAAAAGTCACAATTATTTGCCATTGTAGAATTAGACATATATTACGTATAAAATAAAATATATCTGTGTTATATATGATAGCTAGATAGAGATAAATAGATCTGTATCTATCTATCTATCTTTCTATCTATCTGTCTGTCTGTCTATCTATATCTATGTAGTTTTAAGTCTTGAGAAAATGCCATCCTGGTAGACCATAGCACCAATTAGAAGCCAAATGACAAATAGGACCTAAGATAAGAACTGATTAAGTGATTACCTGTCTACCTATCTATATATCAATTTTCTACTACATGCCAAGCTCAGTTGTATTAGAGGCTGGGGATAACAAAAATGAAAGACCCAATGTTTGTATGTCAGTAGTTTTCAATTTAGCAAAGGTTAAAAACACACCAACAATTATGTGCTTTACAATGGATGTTGCCCTAAGCCACATCAAGAGACACTCTTATTTCAAACTTCCTGAATCATGGGAAGCCTCCAGGAAGTGATAATATCCGAACTGAGCTTTGGAGGATGCATAACTGTTAAGTGGCTAGAAAGGTTGAGTATATGCTGGAAATCTAGCATATCTCTTAGAGATCTCATTATCCTCTTTTACCTGGGTGAGTTGCTGTCTCTTACCTGGGAGCAAAACTTACTCATGCTTGTTTAGCAATAAATAAGTTTTGGCAACCCAAAGAGATAAGTGGGTCAAAGTCAAGTTGCCCTCACATTCTAGTAATTACCGCGTACAAACATGGTGGGCATGGAATGACAAAATACATCAAGGAAGCACAGGGTGGGAGGGGAGAAGGTCGGAGAGTTACATAGGGCAAGGGTTAGGGAGGAAGATACATATCATAATCCTGATAAGAATCGTGTTTGTTAAACCCCCAATGTGCTAAATGATGGGGAAGATAGGATAGATAACTATTTAGGACATAAAACTGACAGGGTTAAAACAATTTTTCGATGTAAAATTCAGGGAATAATAACCTGAAACGATTCGTAATTTTTCATGAATGTGGAATGACTGAAATATGATGCAATTTACTGAAATGTGGACTGAAGGTGAAGGAGCATACTTTAGGAAGAAGGAAATGTGTTAAGTAGTGGGCAGATGAGTTTGAAATGTGTTTGGTGAACACAGGGGAGATGAAAAGTGGGACATTATATATGTCTTTGATTGACCTCCGGAAAAGTGTCTGTATGGGAAAGGGCAGGGGTCTAATGCAAAACTGAGCTCTTGTTGAAGAAAGCTGTGTGGGCATTAAAGACCTGCAAAAATCTTTAAAATAAAAGAAAGAAAGAAAGAAA
>CAUYQG010207537.1:0-31714 GCA_963574415.1 Tarsius wallacei
TCTCCACAATAAATCAAAAATTAGCCAGGCGTGGTAGCGTGTGCCTCTACAGCTACTTGGAAGGCTGAGGCAGAAGGATTGCCAGAGCCCAGCAGGTCGAGGCTGTGGTGGCTGGGAGCGGCCACTGCACTCCAGTCTGGGCGACAGAGTGAGACTCCAACTCAAAAAAATAAATAAATAAATAAAATAAAATAAAATAATAAAAAAATAAAAAAGACAAAATGACTTCCTAAAAGATAAAATACTCTCCCAGTATTTGAGAGATTCTACAAAAGGAAAACTTAGAAAATAAATTTCCTAAATTTACACCAGAACTGAGCAATATGCTAAAAGCATCACCTGTGGCAATTTTACCTTGATAGTTTTTTTTAATAGATGGGGGTCTTACCACATTGCCCAGGTTGGAGTGCAGTGGCTGTTCACAGGCATGATCATAGCACACTGCAGTCTCAAACTCCTGACCTCAAGCAATCCCCCACTTCAGCCTCCTATAGCTAGGACTATAGGTTCATACCACCATGCCCAGCTTACCTTGATAATTTTTTAATCAAAAAAGTTAATGCAAAATAAAAGGCAGTATATACCTGTTACGATTTATTCAACATAGAGATTATAAGAAAAAAAATTATGTGACCCCATGTCCCATCTAATTTTGTTAGGGTAAACATTACACATTATCTTCAATTATCATACGTAGATCTTAGATTTGTTTTGTTTTCATAAAGAGAATTATATACACATTATTTTGCATCTTGCTACTTATTATTCATCAGGACAATTTTTAGATATATTTACCTACAGTTGCAAAACACATTTTTTTGTTTTATCTAAGTGAAACGGTTTTGCTTGTTTTTTTTGTTTTTTTGTTTTTTAGTTGGAGTCTTACTCTGTCACCCAGGCTGGAGGGCAGTAGCATGCTCCTGGCCACCACAGCCTCAACCTGCTGGGCTCAGACGATCTTTCTATCTCAGCCTTCCAAGTAGCTGGAACTATAGGTAAGCACCACCATGACCAGCTAAGTTCTTTTTTTGATTTATTGTAGAGATGAGGGCTCGCCAAGTTGCCCAGGTGGGTCTCAAACCCACAGGCTCAGGCAATTCTTTCACCTCAACCTCCCAAAGTGCTGGGATTATAGGCGTAAGCCACTGTGTTTGGTCTTGTTTGGGTTTTAAAAAATATTTTTGTTTCTTACGAATGAAAACACAACAATCTGCTTACCACAGGTTAACAGTTTTTTTCTGTTTGTTTTTTATCTTATTTGTACAATACAAATAAGCTACAATTCAATCATCAAGTGTGTTTAAACTATCAGTAGTCCAACAAAAATGAGCCTATGTAACAACCTAAGACACTACATGTTCCCAGGCCAGGACAAGTCAGTTCCCCTGACAAGTTCCTAGGAGGCTGCAGGGGGTTATCGCCCCAATTCAACATGGTTGAGTCAGGTTTGGATCTACTGCCTCAAATACTACTCACAGGAATTAGATAAAGTGACCTATGAAGTCAAAGTATCCATTCACATCTCAGGAAATCTCAGTCCTAAGAAACCAGTTTTTTGTCGAGTCTACCTTTTACTATATACAGGATGGGCCTTTCACCAAAGACCAGGAAGAATAGCCATTAAAGGTCTTAATGTATAAGGAAATTATCATAACAAACTCCAACTTTCCAAAAATTTACTAATATACTCTCATCTATCATCTTTTTCCCTAGCAAAAATATAAAATTATTTCCCTCATTGAAGCACCATCCTTCAAGAGTTAGTCATAGCTTACTACTTCATCATTATACAGCCAGGCCTCAAGCCTGTAATTCCAATGCTTTGGGAGGCCAAGGTGAGAGGACTGCTTGAGCCCAGGAGTTCAAGACTGGGCAACATAACAAGACTTCACCTCTACAAAAAATCAGCCTGGTGTGGTAGGTGGCACCTGCCTATAGTCCTAGCTACTTGGGAGCCTGAAGCAGAAGGATTGCCTGAGCCCAGGAGGTGGAAGCTGCAGTGAGCTTTGATCATGCCACTGCCCTCCAGCCTGAGCTACAGAGTGAGAATCCGTCAAAACAAAAACAAAAACTACTTCATCAGTATATTAAAATTATCCAGATTAGAAGAAATTACAATGTGTAAAAGAGACACTATACCAAGATACTCTAATAACTGTTTTACCCACTTTCTTGCCCATGCAACATAATCCACCACTCAAGTGTTGTTTAAATATACACTTCACTTTTATGTATGTATTTATTTATTTATTTTTAAGAATAGACATATTCATTCAAAGGCAATGGACAAACTACATTCAGGTATTTTGTATCTATTTTCTTCCAAATTCCCTACAGTTTCAAAGAAGATATGATTCTTTTTTGGTCTTATACACTGTCATTAATATGACTGATTTGTGGCTCTAACATAATAAGAAAAAATGAAAATAAGATATGACCTTGCCAGGAATACATTTTCATTTAATATGACACAATGAAATAATTACTTTCTCCCCAAATTAACACCTATTGCCAATATTCATCCAAAACTTACCTCTAGTTCTTTAATTTTTTCTTCTGCTATTTTCTGTTTCTCTAACAGCTGATTGTGAATTACCTCCTTGGATTGAAGAATAAACCTATAAAACACAAGAAAGTTGAAAGTTAAGCCACATGGCAACTGTATTCATCAAAATCAATAGCTTTATACCACAAATATTAAACTGAGAAAACTAAAAGGACAAATAAAATGTACTGTTATATTAATGTGAAACTCAGGAAACCACCACAGGTTTTAAGTCTTCTAGCTGAGAAGGAACAAAGGTTTAAAAAGTAGATTCTGCTTCCTTATTTAAGAAGGGAATAGGATCCGGCGTGGTAGCTCAGCCTGTAATCCTGCGCCTTGGGAGATTGAGGTGAGTGGATTGCCTGAGCCCACGAATTCGAGACCCACCTGGGCAACTTGGTGAGACCTCATCTCTACAATAAATCAAAAAATTAGCCGGGTGTGGTAGCACGTGCCTGTAGTTCCAGCTACTTTGAAGGCTGAGGCGAAAGGATCGCCGGAGCCCAGCAGGTCGAGGCCACTGCACTCCAGTCTGGGTGACAGAGTGAGACTCCAACTCAAAAAAAAAAAAAAAAAAGAGGGAATAGGGCTGGGCACAGTGGAGCATGCTTGGAGTCCAGCTACTAGAATGGCTGAAGCAGGAAGATCACTTGAGCCCAGAAGTTCGAGTCTAGTTTGGACAACATAGTGAGACCCTGTCTCTAAAAAAATAAAATAAAATAAGGAAATTGGACTTCAAGTAGATTCATAAATAAAAGAAGAAAAAGGGAATAAAAATCTATCACATGCCAAGAGAAAAGTCAAAATACAAACAATAAAAATTCCATTTTGTAAATGTTTTCAGTTATCGGATTTAATTTTTATCTAGAGATTTTTAAAACAATATTTGTAACGTGGAACTCCCCTCCATGTTTTTTTTTTTTTTGGTAACAGCAGTAACTCATGACCTTTGAAAGTCACAATCAAGTACTGTGTTAGGATCAATGCATTAGTGTTCATGAGTTCCTCAAACAAAAAGCACTGTATAAGCCCTAGTATCTTTTATTATTATTTCCAGAGTGTATAATACCTCTGAAAAGCTCAAAATGTACAAGTGGAAAACTTCAATTTTTTCCATTTTATAGTCAGGCACATTATTTACCACTGATGAGGGTGGAAATACGAGGAAGCTTTAAAAAGTAACACTGGATCTGTTTTATGACTTTATGTTCACAATTCTTGCTGAAGGGAATGGAAGAACAAACTTTTATAGCCCCAAGTAAGTGAACTGAAATATTTCCCTTCCACTGGAACCAAGTGAAAACCCCAACTATTCAAATCTCTTTCAGGACTGTCTAAATAGGCTAAAATAGATTTCAATTAAAGATTACAATTAATTAAGCAAGATTTTTATTCTCTTTGCACTAACTTAGAGTTCAGTTAAAAAAAAAAACTAAGTATCATCTCTTAACAAAAAGTCAGACAAAAAAACATATTAAGGTAGCAGTATGCAATTTCCTCTACCAACCCCACAAAAAAACACTGTGCCTAGGTGGGTTCTTATCAAGAGGGTTTGTAATTATAAGACAAATTAAAAACAGACCAAAAAAATGGCAACTAGCTATACCCTGACACCTGGGAGGAGACTGCTTTATCCTCCTCCATTTCTTCATGAATACACCTGGCCACACATATTAATACGATCTGATGAACTTCTCATTCACTCCACTAATTATTAAGCTTGTGCCCTGATGTACCCAGCCCAGATAATTAAACTGATGATCTTAGTTTTCAGTAGTAACTTAATCCTTTAGAAAAACCTTATTCATATTTACTGGAAAGGTACTCCAGATTCATGCAAAACAAAGATTAATTCTAGGTCTGTTACTATAGAATCCTTCATGTCTAAAATGTTCTTATTATGAGACAGGTGCTATATCTGATAAGATATAAAATATTTTTCTCAGAACTAACTCATGCTAATTTTTTTTTTTAAGAGACAAGGTTTTGCTCTGTCATCCAGGTTGGAGTGCAGTGGGTGTGATCTTGGCTCACTGCAGCCTCAAACTCCTGGGCTTAAGTGATCCTTCTGCATCAGCCTCCTGAGTAGCTAGGACTACAGGCATGTGCCCCATGCCCAGCTATTTTTTTTTTTTTTTGTAGACACAAGGTCTTTCTATGTTGCCCAGGCTAGTCTTAAACTCATGATCTCAAGTGATCCTCTTGCCTTGACCTCCCAAAGTGCTAGAATTACAAACATGAGCCACTGCACCCGCCCAGGCTAGTATTTGAGGAAAACAGTTGTTTTGAACTATATCAAATCTCAATGACACCATGTAAAAAGTACTATAAAACAAGGTCCAGTAGGGCGCAGTCCAGGGGTTCGAGTCCAGACTGGGCAACTTGGCAAGACCTCGCCTCTACAGTAAATCAAAAAATTAGTTCGGCCTGGTAGCACGTGACTGTGGTTCCAGTTGCTTGGAAGGTTGAGGTGGAAGGATCACCTGAGCCCAGCAGGTCGAGGCTGTGGTGGCCATGAGCATGCCATTGCACTGCAGCCTGGGCAACAGAGTGAGACTCCAACTCAAAAAAAAAAAAAAAAGGTCCAAGAGTCACCAAATTATGTCATTACATGTCTGATTTTACTAAGAAAGTCTTTTAGCCTTGGAAAAATTTTTCAGAGTAAAATATACATTTTTAAATAGCATTGATGGCTGGCCAATGAGTACTAGTCTCAAATAATAGGTCATCAGACATCATCTTTATTAGTGTCTGGGAAAATTTCACAGCTAAGATTAGAGGTCAAGTCATTACTTATGTGGTCTTTAAAAATAAAGTATCTGAACAGATACTAAATCCCTTGAGCAGAAAATAAAATTACTAGAAAGCAAGAACACTCAACAACAAAAACATGTTTTTCCATGGCCACACATCCTCTGAAGTAGCTAACTGGACTATGCCAAATTCAAAGGCCAGAAAGATTCCATCAAAGCTGGCCAACCTACTACTATAAGCCTAAGGACAACTCAGTCATGCAAGTTTTAAACAAGAATGTGTTGAGTAAACACAAATGTTTACCTCAAAGAATAGTTACATAGTCAAAATTCAAACATAATTTTTATGGAAAGTTTGGTGTAGTCCTCAACTTTAAAAATGGCAAAGATACATTGTATGGAGATTGGAAAAAGTTCCAAGAAACATCTGATTTCTGAAAAAAGTCTGGAAAACATCTATTGTTAAAAAATGCACCAAATTATCAGATATGATGGGAAGAGAAAGGATATATTATGATAGTATAAGTGAGTCCTCATCATAAGCAAATATTATGGAAACAGTTTCTCAAAATAGAGCATCTCAGAGATCCTGCCTGATTGTTTATGGAAAGCCAATTAGTAAATAAAGGATTCTAGAGTTAAAAATATACCATAAAGGAAAAATAAACCATGAAGAGGAAAATATTCTCACATGACAAGAGATATGCAGATAATGTACTTATAGTACTCAGCATTATAAAAACTGAATTAGAGTTGCTGCCTTGTAAAGGCCTCTTTTTTGACCTGGAAATCAACGCCATTGTTCTATACTGTCAATTCTCAAGGACTTGTGGCCTGCTATTTCGCTTTCTCATGTATTTGTAATTATGCTATATGAAAAACAACATTCTCTGATGGCTTTTGGTTTTTATTATTTAAGAAACACCAGATCCTGTGTTCTAAATCATCCTGCAGGCTGCTGCTACATGACTTTCACTTTCTTATAATTCAGCATGAATCAAAATGTTGTTCACCTGCTCAAAACAACAAATCCAAGCTCAGTGGCAACATGGTCTTTTGGGTACACTTTCAAAGTATGGTCACCTAAACATATGCTATTCAGAGACAATAAAATGCTTATGACAGTGCACTTTATTTGGGTGTGAAGTTTTTACAAGATGTCTAAAAACATATCCTAACAGTATTTAGGTTTCAGGGCATCTACAAAATAAGCACAGAAGACTGAATAAGAATAGCCTATCTTGCTTCCTTGCCTCACTCCACTAATGATGAAAGTTACTTGCACATGCACACAAAGAGCTCTATACAAAAAAAAAATTTTACTTCAAAAATTTTAGCAAAGAAAAAAAAGGAGAAATAACCTAAATTCCTTAGTAAGGAAACAAAAAATTATGGGACATCCACATAGTGAACTGCTCAATGCGTCCGAGACTTTTGCTGCTGGCATAATGAAGAGTAAATACCCTGAACACTCCTCCTGATTAAAAACAAAGCAAAAAAAAAAAAATTTGTGTGTACACACACACACACACAAGAGGATCCAACAAAAATGGAATTTATAATAAATTGTGTATTTATTCTCATATTTAAACTTCAGTCACTTTCAAAATACTCTCGGTTTAATGCAATACAACTAACAAAATGTTTTCCACGGCACAGAACAGTTTTTGAACTCTCAATTTTGATGCCTTTTAGTGCTTCCACTGTCTTTTTTTCTTGAGTTGGAGCCTCACTCTGTCACGCAGGCTGGAGTGCAGTAGCATGCTGACAGCCACGGCAGCATCAACCTGCTGGGCTTCAGTCTTCCAAGTAGCTGGAACTACAGGCATGCGCCACCATGCCTGGTTAATTTTTTGATTTACTGTAGAGATGAAGTTTCACCAAGTTGCCCAGGCTGGTCTCGAAGCATGGGCTCAGGCAATCCTCTCACCTCAGCCTCCCAAAGTGCTGGGATTATAAGCGTGAGCCACCGCGCCTGGCTTATTTATTTATTTATTTTTGAATTGGAGTCCCACTCCATTGCCCAGGTTGGAGTGCAATGGCATGCTCACAGCCACCCCAACGTCAACCTGCTGGGATCCAGTGATCCTTCCGCCTCAGCCTTCCAAGTAGCTGGAACTACAGGGGTGCACTATCACGCCTGGCTAATTTTTTTATTTTTATTGTAGAGATGAGGTCGCACCATGTTGCCCAGGCTGGTCTCGAACCCCTGGTCTCAGGCAATCCTCTCACCTCGGCCTCCCAAAATGCTGGGGATTACAGGCTTGAGGCACTGCGCCCAGCCTTCTGCCACTTTTTGTTTCACCTCTTCCACATCAGCAAAACGTTTCCCTTTGATGGCTTTTTTCATCAAGAGAAACAAATAAAAAAGTCACTGGGGACAATATCAGTTGAATAGGGAGGGTACGGCACAGGGATCATGCCATTTTTGGTCCACAAGTGCTGAACACTCAGCAGTGTGTGGATGCTCATAAATCACCCATCATGAAATGGGCTAATGAACTGAAAGACTTCTCCCCCGCTCCCCCCCCAAAAATTCACTGAAGCCAAATGCAGCCTCTCATCACAACACTAGCTGGTACACTGATGTCAATGGGTTCCTAGAACACTTAGCTAGTAGGAGAAACCTGTACTATAAGGGCCCCACCCTCCAAAAAATAATTCCAGTATTTTTGGAGTTGCCCTCGTGTGTGCGTTTGTGTGTGTGTGTGTGTGTGTTGTTGTTGTTGTTGTTGTTGTTGTTTTGTTGTTGAGCTAACACAAGGAAGGATTCCACAGAGGCCCACAATGAAGTGAAACTGGGAATTCAGGAATGTAAGACAGCAGTAAATTGACTTTCACCCTGAGTCCTGCTGAATCCTGGAAACCTTAAGCAGTCACGCTGGCACAGAAACAAGAGATAAAACCAAGGGGCCAGACAGGTAATATAGTCTCAGCTACTCAGGAGGCTGTGGTAAGAGATCACTTGATCCCGGGAATTTGAGACCAGCTTGGGCAAGACAGAGAGACTATGTCTCCATAAAAAAATAAAAAAATTTTTAAAAAGGGCAATCCAAAGCAGGATACTCTTAGGAGAACCCTATTAAAGCCAGGTTCCCAAAGGGTTCCACCTTCAGCCTAAGAATGAGGAAATAAACTTACCTCTCAGTAGAGCACAATAAAACAAATTTTATCAATATCTTAGAAGGGAGTAAAATTAAAAGAAAAAAAAAATGTTCCCTAGGAATATGTAACCTCTTAGGTTGTGATCCAAATTTCAGAAAACCTCAAGCACAGAATTTCATTGATAGTGCTGCTAGGTAGATGGGTACAAACTTCAAGTAAACTGGAAGATGGTTAATAAAAATTAATCAAAGCATAGAGAAAAAAGGTGCAAAAAACAATAAAAATAAGTTTTAAAATTGAATGCAAGCCGGGCTCAGTGGCTCAGCCTGCAATCTCACACTTGGGGAGGCTGAGGTGAGTGAACTGCCTGAGCCTGCGGGTTCGAGACCCGCCTGGGCAATTTGGCGAGACCTCATCTCTACAATAAATAAAAAATTAGCCGGGCGTGGTAGCGTGTGCCTGTAGTTCCAGCTACAGGAAGGAAGGTTGAGGCAGAAGGATCGCTGGAGCCCAGCAGGTCGAGGCTGCAGTGGCCGGGAACGTGCCACTGCACTCCAGTCTGGGCGACAGAGTGAGACTCCAACTCAAAATAAATAAATAAATAAATAAAATTGATAGCATCAAGACCTAAAAGATAAAAATCAAGTGGTCTAATATATGTGCAATTATATACCCAGAAGGAAAAGAGACAGACAATGGGGCAGAAAAAACATTTGAAGAGACAATGGACAAAAATTTTCTAAAGGAACCAAAAAAACCCAAATCACAGTTCTAAGACATTCAGAGAATCCTAAGCAAAACAGATAAACCCACCACCAAAAAAAACTAGACACAGCATAATCAAACTACTGAAGACCAAAGATGAAGAGAAAATCTTGAAGACTGTCAGAGAAATAATATATTCAGAAAAACAAAGATAAGAATTACAGCCAACTTCTTGTCACAAACTTTGCGAAGCAGAAGACAATAGTGTCACATTTTCAAAGTACCGAAGGAAAAAGCTATTAACCCAGCATCACATACGTAAGTGAAAATATCTTCCAAAAATGAGAAGAAATTCAAACAAACAAAGCTGAGAATGTTTACTCTGACAAACATACACCCTGAGGAATGTTAATGGTAGTTCTTTCTTCAGGAACATAATACATAACAACTTACAAAAAAATGAAAAGCACTGGAAATAGTATAATCTAAGATGAATAGACACATTTGTTTGAATGGCAATCAGAAAAATCTTTTTTTTTTGAGTCAGTCTTACCCTGTTGCCCAGGTTGGAGTACAGTGACACGCTGACGGCCACTGCAGCCTTGACCTGCTGGGCTCAGGCGATCCTTCTGCCTCAGTCTTCCAAGTAGCTAGAACTACAGGCACGCGCCACCACACCTGGCTAATTTTTTTATTTATTGTAGAGATGAAGTCTTGCCAAGTTGCCTAGGCTGGTCTCAAACCCGTGAGCTCAGGCAATCCTCTCACCCTGGCCTCCCAAAGTGCTGGGATTACAGGTATGACCCACCATGCTCGGCCAAGTCATGCTTTTTAATCTAACCTGACAATTACTGATGATTGCCTTTTATAATTGGAGTGTTTATATAATTTATATTTCAAGTCGTTATTGCCATTATTGGGTTAAAATCTGTGCCTTTGTACTTGTTTTTTTTTTTTTCTTTTTGAGTTGGAGTCTCACTCTGTCACCCAGGCTGGAGTGCAGTGGCTTGTTCATGGATGTCACAGACTCGATCTGCTGGGCTCAGGTGAACCTTCTGCCTCAGTCTTTCAAGTAGCTGGAACTACAGGAGCATGCCACCATACCTAGCTAATTTTTTGATTTATTGTAGAGACCAGGCTGGTCTTTAACACCTGGGTTCAGGCAAGCCTCTCACCTCTTCTTTCCTAAAGTGCTGAGATTACAGGCGTGAGCCACCAACCCTGGCCTGGTACTTGTTTTCTGTTTGTCTCATTTATTCTTTATTCCTATTTTCCTCTTTTTCTACCTTCTTTTGGATTATTTTTTATGATTCTGTTTTATCTTCATTTATGATGTTTTAGGTATTTCTGTAAATGTTTTTATATTTAGTAGTTCTACATTTTACAGTGTATCTTTAATTTATTGTAACCTAACTTCAAATAATATTATATAATATTAAATAATGTTAAATCCCTCCCTCCCATTCTTTGTTTTATTATTACACATTTTACATGTGTTATAAAGACCACAATATATTGTTTGTGTTTTAGATCAGGGAACGGCAAGCTTTTTTTGAAACAGGCCAGGTAATAAATATTTTTGGCTTTGCTGGCCGTATGGTTTCTGTCACAACCCTCAGAGAGTTCCCTCTCTGAACTCTGCCATTGTAGTGAGAAAGCAGGCATTAACATTATATAAACAAATGAGCAGTCATGCTCATAATATTGCAGGATTGGCCTGCAACCATGATGACCATACCTAATCGGTATGATCATAACTACTAGAATGGCAATAATCAAAAAGACAGATAATAACAAGTGTTGAAGAGAACATGGAGAAATTAGAACACTTATACATTGCTGGGGAGAATGTAAAATGGTACAGCTGCTATGGAAAACATTCTGGCAGTTCCTCAAAAGGTTAAACATAGTTACATATGACCCAGTAATTCTACTACAAGGAATACAGAAAATTGAAATGAAAACATATGTCTGCACAAAAACTTGTACACAGACGTTCAAAGCAGCATTATTCATAATAACCAAAAAGTGAACACAATTCAAATGTTCATCAATAGGTGAACGGATAAATAAAATGTGGTACAGTCATACAATGAAATCTTCAACAATAAAAAGGGAAGGAAGTCTTGATACATGCTACAGTGCAGATGAACCTTTAAAACAATACTAAGAAGACAGACACAATTACATATTGCATGACTGTATAATTCCATTTAAACGAAATGTCAAAATAGGCAACTCTATACAGACAGAATGATTTGTGGTGGCCTGGGGCCAGGGTGGGGGTTGGAGAAGATGTAGAATAGCTGCTAATGGAAGATTATTTTTGGTGTGACAAATATGTTCTGGAATTAGATAGTGGTGATGGTTATATAACTTCATGAATATACAAAAAACCCATTGATGGATGGAACTGAAGAATATCATCCTAAGTCAATTACTCAGAAACAGAAAACCAAACATCGCATGTTCTCACTTATATGTGGGAGCTAAATGGCCACAAAGATGGAAATAATACATCTTAGGACACCAATAAGGGGGGAGGCAGGGAAGAAGGTTTAGAAAATATCTATTGCCTCAGCAGCTCCAGTGGTGGGAGGAGAGGCAGTGGCCAGGCTCTCGGCTGAGCTCGCAGTGGCCCACAGACAGCCGGCACACACCCTGTCTGGCATGCACCCTGCCCGCTGCCAGGATGCCCAAGAGGCAGGTAAGTTCCTCTGAGAGGGCGGTGAAAGAGGAGTCCAAGAGGAGATAGCTAAACCTGCTCCTGCAAAAGTGGAAGCGAAGCCAAAAAAGGCAACAGAAAGGAATAACTCTTCAGACAAAAAAGTGCAAATAAAAGGGAAAGGGGGAGCAAAGAGAAAACAGGATGAAATGGCTAACCAAGAAACTAAAGAAGCGTTACCTGCAGAAAACAGAGAAACTAAAACAGAGGAGAATCCAGCCTCTGATGAAGGAGACAAAGAAGCCAAGTCTGAATAATATCACATACCATGTCTTATGAGTGGCCCGCTTCCCTTTCTATATAACCCAGGAGAATATTTTTTATCAACCATTTTATAGATGCAAGTTTTTTAGTAGATCCAGAAACATTTTTATGAAGGAGGAAATCCCACCTCATCCCATTTTTTGAGTGTAAATGCTTTTTTTTTTAAGAGGTGAAATCATTCGCTGGTAGTTTATTTTTTGGTACAACCAGAAAATAGTGTGGGATATTGAATTACGGGAGGCTTTGACTGTCTTGGATGTCAGCTTAACATTCCATAGGTGGGGGGGTTAGTTTTTATATCCTATTATACAAAGCATACTAAGTGGCAATATGGATCACAGTCCTGCATTTAATATCTTGAACATTTAAAATTACTTCTATTCCCATGTTGTTTTTTAGTAGAATTGTTTCCTAAGGAAAATCACTCCTTGATCATGGCTCTCCCTGTCAGAATTGTGTGCACTCTGTAACATCTTTGGTCACGGTAGTCCTGTTTTCCTAATAACTTTGTTAATGTGCTGTGAAAGGTTGAAAAATTGAATATGTTATATGTATATGTATATGATAAATTGTGAACTGGTGGGATATATATATAACAGTTTATCAACATCTGAAGATACTGGTACTTGATATTCTCTTAAAGAAAATTCGCCTCCAATTTTTAAGTTGGAAAGTCACTGGAATGACTTTTTAAAAATAAGGATACGTGGCTTTTTAGATTTTTGGTACATATGTTAAGAATTGAAATGTCTGTGTACTGATCCTCAACATAACCAATAAACTCTCAATTATGAAAAAAAAAAGGAAATTACCTATTGGGTACAATGTTCACTGTCCAGGGAATGGGCCACCTGAGACCCAATCCCCACCACTACACAATATGTCTATGTAACAAACATGCACTTGTACCCCGATTCTAAGCTATAAGTAAAGTCTGTTAATTTTTTTAAAAGTTGGAAACATATTAAAAGAAAACAGAAGAAAAACTGAAAGAGATCCCAGTGGCCAAAGAAGAACTATTTGAGCAACAAAATAAATAATGTAATACTAGATTATAACACAGAAGTACAACATTTGGACCTGCCATACCATACCTCATGCAAAAGAAATGTGCAGATCACTGTATGGGCAAGTCAAACTCTGAGGAATGCTGCTGCTGCATCTACAGACTACATTCTCCATGTTCCCCTCCTTAACTACTATATCCACAGATTCCTCCTTCTTTTTTCTTCTCCTGTGCCTATATTACAAGCACTATGCAAAGTTATCTGCTAAGCTCTCTCTACCCAAAGTCCCTCAAAAAACTCATTTATTTTCAAGGTTTCAACTTGGCTAATGACCCTCAAAATAATATCAACCCCCATCACCTGCACCACATCCAGCATCTAATGATCATTTCTACTTGCACGTTCCACATCTCCCCAATTCAACATGTCCTAAATTAAACTCATGTTATCAACCCATACCAACACTGCCTACAGTTTCACCATCTCAACTTCAGCTTTTATCAGTGATATCACCATATGTCCACTCACCTAAGTCTTCAAATGGCAAGAAATCTTCCTTGTCCCCTATATTTCCAGTTTATTTTCTCTCATACTGACCCTCTACCACTCCATTCCATTTCTACTATCTTAGTCTGTGCCTTTGTTACTATACTCTTGAATTACTCCTATAGCTTCCCATCTGTCGGTACCTCCTGATTAAACTCTACCTAATTCACCCTAAATATATCATCAACAGTTTTTATGTAGCTAGTCCTCAATTATTGGTCACTGTAATTATTGTCAATTATTTTAGAAGACACTACTAGCTAGCTATCCGTTATATAATTCCTTTTCTTTGTTGGCAGAGCCCTGATTTTAAGTATCCTTCATTTCTCCAAGTAACTCAGAGAAGTGAAGCCTAGGCTGAATCCTGATTGGCCTTACCCAATCATAAGAGTTCCATTTCCTGCCATTTAAGCCCACAAATCTGGCTCAGTTTTTGTCATGAAATAGGAGGGGAGGACCATTAGAAGACTTCTGGGAAGGGTATCCTAAAAAGCGACGCCAGAAAATGTACTTTCTAACTGTCGATGTTGTCATGTCTGAATGAAATCCTTGGAACTCTTGCAGCCAACCTGAAGATGAAGCTGGCAAGCAGAGGGAGAAGGGCAGAAGCCAGACTACTGAAATAAGTGGAACTGAATGAAGCCCAATATACAGCCCCTGAGAAGGCCCGACATATTCAACATGAGTAAATCTCTCAGAAGCATTATGCTCAGTGAAAGAATTCATACAAAGAAGTATATACTATAATTACTCCATTTACATATTGCATTTACATAAAATCCTAAAACAGGAAAACTAACCTTTGATAATAGAAATCAGATTAGCAGTTGCCTAGAGCCAGGAATGAGGGAAGGGGAGAACTGACCTAGAAGAAGCATGAAGGAACTTTTTAGGCCGGATCCAGTGGCTCACACCTGTAATCCCAGCACTTTGGGAAGCCAAGGCAGGAGGACTGCTTGAGCGCAGGAGTTCAAGACCAGCCCAGGCAACATAGTGAGACCTCATCTCTACAAAAAAATTTTTTAAAAATTAGCCAGGTGTGATGGTGGTGCATGCCTGTAGTCCCAACTACTTGGGAGACTGGAAGCAAAGGATCACCTGAGCCCACGAGGCTGAGGCTACAGTGAGCCATTATCGTGCCACTGTTCTGCAGATGGGCAACAGAGTGAGATCCCAACTTAGAAAAAAAAAAAGAAGGAACTTTTTAGAGCGATGAAAATGTTGTATGTCTATGATTGAAGTAGTAGTTACATTTGTCAGAATTCACCCAACTGTACTCCTAAAATGAGTATATTTTTACTGTATATGTTATACCTCAATTATGTTGATTTAAGAAAAACAGACAATTAGTATTATAGTACACCAGATGGTGAGAAGTGCCCTAAAGAAAAACAAAGCAAGCAAGAGGTAAATAAATGTAGGTGCAGGTATGTATATAATTTTAAACAGGATGGACGTGAAGGGTCTCATTGCCTTTTTAGTAACAACCTGAAGGAAGAGAAGGAGTACGTCATGGAGATACCTGGAAGAAAGTCTGTAGGCAAAGAGACTAGCAAGGACAAAAGCCTTTGTCTTTTTCACTGATGAAATAGGATGCCATCTGAAGATTTTGACTACAATGATCTGACTTATATTTTAAAAGGGTAACTCTGGCTGGTCAGTTGAAAACAGACTATAAAGTGGTAAGGATGCAAGCAAGGAGCCCAGTTACCAGGCAACTGCTATAATGCATCAGTAACTTAAACCAGGGTAGGGATGAGTGTAAGTGTTCAGATTCTGAACAAAATTCAAAGATACAATCAGTAGTATTTGCTAATGAATTAAATATAAGATTGAAAGAGGGAAGCCAAGGATTTCTCCAAGATTTGGAAGAACTTAAAGAATGGAAAAGCCATGAACTAAAATGAGGAAGACTGAGAAAAGAGATGGTTTATTTGTACAGAGTAAGAATTTTATTTTGGCCAATTTTGAGATGCCTCTTAGACCATCAAATGGAGATGTAAAGTAAGCAGTTAGATAAACAAGTTTGGAGTTCAGGGAAGGGGTCTAAGCTAAAAAGATAAAAATCTGGGAGATGTTAACAAATAAAAAGGCATTTAAAGAGATAAGTCTAGATGAGATCATTAAGAGACTGAGTATATATAGGCAAGAGAAATCCAAGGGTAAAACCCAAGGCCACGCTAATATTTACAAATGTGAAAGAAAAGGAAACAGTAAAGGAGCCTGAGAAGGATGGGCAGTACAGTAGGAGGAATACCAAGAGGAGGTATCCTGAAAGAGAAGGGAAGAAGGTGCTCCAGGGAAGAAATGCTACTAATAGATCAAATAAGATGATGCCTGAGAACTCACTGAAATTTGTAGAGAATCATGGTCCCTTCTGAAACCCAATACCATATAAATGTTCCTTCTTAGATGAGTAACGCACACTGCTAAGTTCAATTTGTACCAATTAAAAATCACTGTCTATTTTTACATCAAAACTATTACTCCTGAAATGGAAGCAGTAGTATGTTAATCTATTTTAAACATGAAGTCTATTTTGGGTTACTATTTGGTATTCTAAGTATTCTGGTAAATATCACCTCTGATGTTTACCACTTTTACTCTGGCCTCATCAAACCCCAAACATTTCCACATATAAGCATTTAGTTATACTACCACTTTTTCCAAGATGTGATCTTTATTTTACTAGTAGGTTAAAATACAACACTGGATAAAATATAACCACTGGATAGTAAAAAAACAACTACCCAATGAGTACTGAAGGACACATACAGAACAGAATACTCCTGGTACAAAAGCAGAAAGTCATAAAGAAATATAAATATACTTTGGCAAGAATGAAAAAGTCTCAGTCAGACACACATACAGGATGCATATTGTGGTCCAAATCTTTTTACCCTGAGCCAGTGTAAAAGGTTGGGCTTAGGGTAGTCATGCTCTTATCTATTTAAAGATACATTTTTAATACTAGGCTCCTACTGCTACACAAATGTTGATTTCAGAACATTTCAAGTCCTCCTCAAAGCCAAAAGGATAGTGGCTTCCAAGTAATCTGGTCCAGTTCAAGGTAACTGATCTACCTCAAAACAAGAGTTGGTAATAAGAGTTCCTGGCAAGGACAATTAGGTAACATTCTCCCAGATAAGCCTATTTGAACTTGAATTCTAAAAACAAAATGAGCTCGGTGGCTCAGCCTGTAATCAAAGCACTTTGGGAAGCCGAGGCAGGTGGACTGCCTGAGCCCGCGGGTTCAAGACCAGCCCGGGCAACTTGGTGAGACCTCATTTCGACAATAAATAAAAAATTAGCAGCCGGGCTCGGTGGCTCAGCCTGTAATCCCGCGCTTTGGGAGGCTGAGGTGAGTGGATTGCCTGAGCCTGTGGGTTCAAGACCCGCCTGGGCAACTTGGCGAGACCTCATCTCTATAATAAATCAAAAAATTAGCCGGGCGTGGTAGCGCACACCTGTAGTTCCAGCTACTTGGAAGGCTGAGTGGAAGGATCGCCGGAGCCCAGCAGGTCGAGGCTGCAGTGGCCAGGAGCGGCCACTGCACTCCAATCTGGGCGACAGAGTGAGACTCCAACTCAAAAAAAAAAAAAATTAGCTCGGTGTGGTAGCGCATGCCTGTAGCTCCAGCCTCTTAGAAGGCTGAGGCAGAAGGATCGCCTGAGCCCAACAGGTCAACCCTGGGGTGACCATGAGTGTGCCACTGCACTCCAGCCTGGGCGACAGAGTGAGACTTCAACTCAAAAAGAAAAATTAATAATAATAATAAAAACAAAATGAGCATACACTCTTCACAAAAGCACAGACACTAATGGTGCATGCAACAGACTACGATCCTAATTATTCTATCAGGATAAAGGATATTTGCAATTCGCAGCAATTTTTGATATAAGTAATAAGACTAATAAGTCATTACCAAGGATGTGCTCATATATATGGACTCATTCCCACCTTCTAGGGCAATATTTTTCTGAGCCCCTTTCTGGAGCTCATTAAGCAGATTATGTTCCTTGACATGATCACTTCAGTCTTCTCTCTCAGATTAGATAGCAAGTTGTTCCTAAATTTGCTACTATGAGATAAGTGGCAACTAAAATCAGAAAATTCTTGGTATGCCTTAGAATTGACTATTTTCAAAGAAATTCAGCTACAGTCAAGTCAGTTACAGCATGCAATTCCTTAATGCCAAAGTAACACAGTTAAGGTTGCTATCTTTATTTATTTTTTTGCTGCTACTTTTATTTTTATTTACATAGAAACTGCAAACAAATGGTACTTTTCACCCTTTCCCTCAGTTAACGACATTGATTTGTGCTTATCAACAACTGGGATACACTGTAGTATCCTGCTGTGTTGTTAAATAACTGCTACTTTCATACAACAAAGACAGATTTTGTTTAATCTTTTGTCAGTTAAGAAAAGCCAGGCCTTTTGAAGTCAGGAAATGCAGAAGCAAAGTCCTCCAAGTAACTAAATGAATCAATTATATTTATGTTTTTAAAACAAGTTCAAAGCCTAAAAAAGGTAACCCCTAAGAAGGACACATTAAATAAAAATTTTATTTTAGCATGCTTGTACTCTCCAAAATAACAAACCCCCTCCCCTTTTAACAATAGACTTCCAATTAGCATAACATTTCCAAAATTAATTTCTGGTATTTTGGTAAGAATGTTTAGATTCTGGAGAATATGGGAGGGGAAGAAGGGAAAGAATTATTAAAGAACTTGTCTGCAGAAGAAACATGACTATGTAATTCTTACATAAATGTTTGTTAACTTCCCCTGACATAAAAACAGTGATGTCACTCTAGACAGCAGTAGAGCAGAGCTATAATGAACATCAAATTTTTAAATCACTGACAACTTTAGGAAATTAATAATATTACTCAAAAATCTCCTCTCCCCAGAGTACTACATCTGTAAAAGAGGAGAGTGTGCCCATCTGGGGTTATATACATATTCGACGTCAACAAAACTGAAGTCATTTTTCCCTGCACAACAGGAAAAGTTGTTGTTTTTTCCCTTAGAAGACTGGGCAATGAAAACCATGACTTTAAATGGCTCTGTATAAAAACACAAGAAGGGTGGGTCATATTCTATTAGTAAAAGCAGCTAAAGACCAAGAACGTCTCTTCTTTTTAAGTAAAATCTAAAAAAATTAACAATAACACTTTAAAAACTCTCTTCTAACCTTTGACAATTATTTTATCTTTGTTTCATTTTCTCTAACATACAGATAAAGAGGGTATAAAAACACTTATAAATTTGTACTTGCAATGTAGCTCTCATACCAGAAGTAATCTCACACATTTTTTTCCCTCCTATAATGTGCACTAAATAAAGTATCCAAACTTGATTCTGGTGAAAGCACAATATAAACTACTTTTACTTTAATAACAGTATTTCTCAACAATATTTACACCAACATTTTAAATTTTATGTCCTAATCTCCTACAAATAAAATATAATATGACTATTTCTTCAGCTTTAATATATCTAAGACTGACTGAAGACCAACTCTACAGCTACATGAAATTGTAAAATGGTTGCAAAACTTGAAGCAACATGAACATATTCCTTTCTATTAATATTTAGCATAACTAAACTTAGAGAAACTGCAATATTTCATCTGCCTTTACAAAATGTCACAATTCAAAGGGCAGGTCAACATCCAAACTAACAAATAAGATCACAATAAAACCAACATTAGCTTTTAAACAAAGGGCAGTTCAACCAAGTAGTCATTTAGAGTACAGATTTCTACATCCTAAATAGTTGAAAAATTGCTTAACTGTTTAGATCTTTTTTTTTTTAATTTGTTTCCCATCAGGAACACAGCTACTGTTTCACTTTCTACCTATACCACATTTATCTTAAGTTTTATATTTCTGGATCTTTCAGCCAGTAGAGATCAACCATTCAATTACTTCAACAAGTAGAAATAGCAACACTGCTCCCAAACAGCAATTTCTGCATTGCTAGACACTTATCTAGTTGGCAGATTTATACCATTGTTCATTCTTAGTTCCTTAAATGTAAAAAATACCCACAGAATGGTAGCATACCTCTAAATTAGTTTAAATATAACACAAAGCTATTTTTAGTTAGGTTCAAGTTTTAAAAAGGCACTAATCATTCTTCCCAAAAGCTAATCTACTCAAGTTCCTCTTATGTTTAAAAAAAAAAAGAAAAGAAAAGCTAATTTGTCTCTTTTGGAAAGAAAAAACGTTATTTATGTAATACTCGAGCAAAAAAATAGCAGAATAATAGTCCTGACATCAAATCAAGGTCAGGATCATACCCTATTGTTAGTAAAAATAAGTTTGGCATTTATTCTAATGATGACCCTTTCAAACACTAGCATGGTTAAATGTCATTTATGTGCACTTTCAAATACAATTGTTATTTTAAAAATACTCTTATACCATGCAAAGTAAAAAAGGAAGAAAACCCACAGAAGCAATTATAACCTGATTCTTACCCATGAAAAGAAAAAAAACAAGAAATAATTCACGGAACATGTATTTGTCTACTCCCTCATTGCATGCAGAAAGATGCAAAGACAAACACTTCCAAATATTCAGACAGATCATTCCACAGTTGTAACTTTCATCACAGTTCTCAAAGCAGTATGGTGAGGTCAGCTCACAAACAGCTTAAGTAGCAAAACTCGAAATTGGTGGTAGTAGTATCAGGCTACATAACAGCCTCTCCAAAGAATATGAAGTAAGAGAACTAAAATGTGCTGGCAATATGCCAAAAGACTGGATGGAATATAGCTTTGAGCAACAAATTCTCGGAGCTTACAGTATATAGCAATTCATCATCTCTTAACCTGTAGCTTGACTATCCTTGTTTTAAACCAAAACAGCCATGTATAAGCGGTATTTAACACTATCACATTTCTCCATACTTCTAAGTTGAAACACTTCTGGGCTTTGCAATGATTTAACTAAATGTATGCCTTAAAAAGAAAACTCTGACTTCCATTCTATGTGAGGAAGGTAAAATGGAAACAATTACAATGATATTATTCTGCATAGACTAGCCTTAACTCTCCAAGGATTTTACTACCCTCAGTATAATTCTAAAGGTTTGGGTTTTCTATATTGTCAGTTCTGAGTATTTCTACAACTGGCTGGCATTCAGAATTAGTCAATCTTCCCAATGGATTTAATAAAGAATTAATAATGTCAAATCAAAGGATGTAATTTGTCAGAAACAATTCCTTTTGACCTTAATCAAAATGTTACTTTAATCATTTCATTTTGACTGAATCATATGTTAAAAATAGGATAATAAACTCTAATTCTTAAATCTCTGACACTTTCTAAACATGCTTTTTTTCTGAAGAACCAAGAAAAAATGCAGTTATTTTAAGCAAGAGAAAGAATCAGATTCAACCCAAATCAACACACATTTATTTAACACCTATTTTGTGCCAGACATTATACTGAGAAATGAGGAAACAAAGATAAATATGTATTTGGTCTCAAAGAGCTGACAATCTGGTTAGGGAGACTGACCCACTTAAAACACACCTACATGCTCAATATGTTCCACTAGCTATAGGAATAAAAGCCCTGGTTTCACCAAGGGAAGAGTGAATGAGTCTGCCCAGGGGCTGGAAAAATCTTCAGAGGCAAAATAAGATTCAAGCTATGTCTTGAGGAAAAGAATTTCACAAGGAAAAGAAGGATATTGCTAGCCAAGGACAGAATGCGCAAAATCAAAAAAGCATAAGAGCATGGCATTTGTGAGGAAATCTATGTGGCATGGATACAGATAACAATTTCTGGTACACGTGCTACTACTACTCTTCCACCCTCACCATGCAACAGACATCACTAATCAATTAAAGTATGTTGAAAGCCCACACAAAACCTCAAAATTCTTTTCAACAGATAACACAAAACTAGTAGAAGGAAGCAAATCCATGAGATGAAATGCAAATGCTATCCTGACCTGGAAAAAGAATGTGGTGGGACTTGAGGTTAGAAGAGTGAATTAAGAACAGATTATGAATGACTGTGAATGCCAGACCAACAAGTTTAGATTTTATCCTGTGGACAACAGAGGATGAACAAAGGATTTTATGAAAAATAATGATATGATCAATTCTGACAGACCTGTGTAGAATAGATTTGGACAGACAGAACCAAGGCAGGAATAAAGGACAGTTAAGATGCTATCATAGGCCAGGCATGGTGGCTCATGCCTGTAATCACAGCACATTGAGAGGCTGAGGCAGGAGAATTGCTTGAGCCCAGGAGTTTGAGACCAGCTTGGGCAACACAGCGAGATCTTCTCTCTACCAAAAAAAAAAAAAAAATCAAATCCATTAGTCAGACACGGTGGTGTGCATCTGTAGTCCTAGCTACTCAGGAGGCTGAGGGAGAATTGCTTGAGCTCAAGAGTTCAAGGCTGCAGTGCAACTACACTCTATCTAGTCTGGGTAATAGAGATCCCAACTCAAAAAACAAAAAACAAAAAACCATCAAAACATTCCAAGCAAGAAGCAATGAGGCTTGAATTTTAGCAATAGAAAAATCTACCATAGGTTCTAAAACAAAAATGGAGTTTTGGATTCTATAATGTGTGGCTTTGAAACAAATTTTGAGAAAAATTAATATTCTAATTAGAATTCTCCAAATAACACTCAAAAAGCAAAAGAAAAGACAAACGAAGGTAAAGACTAGAATTAAAGAGGTGAATCACAATGATACCCAAAATTACTCAAGACTATAAATTCAGAAATAGATATTTCAGGTTTAGCATCAAGAAAGAGAACATCCTCATGACCAGACTAATACTCAGCAAGTCTTTTCTTCCTCTCAGGGCACTAATACTCTAGCCAAACAACAAACGCTATTCACCTTACATGCCCCTACAACGCAGGGTCAAACTTATACTGACAGTGAGATGCAGAAAGCACAAAAGTTAAATTTAAAACTAAAGTCTGAAATCATGCAAGAGCCTGATTTTGTCCAAACATTTAAAACTATACACTTCTCTTAAGAAACATAATTTATATGAAACAAATTTTCTGGAAATAATACCATTCTACCATTAACTAATTCATATACCAGCCTTTAAACTCTAAAATTCTTTTTGTGGAATAAAATCCATCTGTAGCACTCTGAACAGTATGTTAAAAAAAAAGAAAGAAAGAAAAAGGCAACTCTCCCATCACTTCTGCAGACCATTTAATAAACAAAATTACTCTAATTAAAAATAGAAACTTCATTGTAGTTCAAAAGGCCAAAGATAGTGAAAGAGTTTTTCTATTTTGAAAAAGGGATTCTTTAGCTGTTGCAAACAAAGGCTAGTGTAGTGATGTGAAATCCAAGTACAACATGTTAATTGGCATGCTAGAAAAGCCAGCATTACTGTTTTAAGACCTAAGGATATTCACATTAAGGATAAAATTATCCTCTAGTGAATGCCAACAATGTACTTCATACTACACAGACACATGTTCAAGGGTTCTACTTTATTCTCATTCCAATTCTTTTGTGTCCCAGTAACAAACTCTCAAATTGAGATTTTCATCCTCTTAAAACAAGCTAAAATAAAAAATATGAACTTGGAAATAAAATGTATTTGTGCTATATTTTTCATTCTGAGAAAACAAATCAGATGAACAGTTTACCAGAATCTATTTTTTATCCAGAAAGATATGAATTAGTCAGTCACGAGAAGGGTCCACTTCTCATGATGTCATTACAAAGCCACTACTAAATTTTACACGTTATGCTTCCTTCAAATCAATCACAAAACAAGTCATCCCAAGACTGAGGTCAAATTCCAATCTAACTAAAAGATTTCCAAACGTGAAGTAATGGTCCACTTAACTAAGTAATACTCAAAGACCAAATTCCAGAAAAACCCTCCTCCCATGCCTCCCCTTCTCTCACTTTAAAAAAAAGTCAGTCTTCTCCTTTTAGCTCACTGTAATGGAATGTGACCTGTACTCAAGGGCTTTTCCATTCCTTTTTTTTTTTGCTTAGAGAATATGAAGCAGACCTATTCTCTCTCATAAGGAAGAGACACTTAGAATGAGTGCCTTCAAATGACAATTGAATCTTTTTATTTTATAACACTAGTCAGACATTTAAAAGATTTATGATTTGTATCACTCTTATTAAATTAGTCAGGGAAGAGGTTAGGGAAGAGGACGTTAAAACTACATCTACTTAAATAAAGCTTCACATACGATACAAAACTGCTATATTTTCCCATGACAAATCATATTTTTATCACTGAAGTTACACACGTAATTACCTAATCACAGAGAGAAGAATAGGGCAGTGTTAAGAAACATACTTCAGGCTAGGCACAGTGGTTCACACCTGTACTCCTGGCACTTTGGGAGGCCAAAGCGGGAGAAGTGCTTGAGGCCAGGAGTTTGAGAACCCCCTGGGCAACATAGTGAGAAGCTGTTTCAAAAAAAAAAAAATATATATATATATATATATATATATATACTTCAAAGTCTAAAATTAAACACTACCTGAGGTTCAGTTCCTTTTGTTTTTAGTCAGAGTCTCACTCTGTTGCCCACGTTGGCGTGCAGTGGCATAATCACAGCTCACCACAGCCTCAACCTCCTGGGCACAAGCAATCCTTCACCTCAGCTTCTCAAGTAGTTGGTACTACAGACACATACCACACCCAGCTAATTTTTTTTATTTTTTTGTTGGGATGAGGTCTTGCTTTGTTGTCCAGGCTGACCTTGAACTCCTGGGCTCAAGCAATCCTCCTACCTTGGCCTCCCAAAGTGCTGCAATTACAGGTGTGAGCCACCATGCCCACCCAAGTTCCTCGTTTTGTTTTTCGGTTTTGTTTAATGGTATTTGACTAGATGGCCTTTAAAGTTATCTCTATGATACTTTAACCCAAGTTTTAAGATGAACAAATTCTATGATTTAATTCAGATAAAAGTTCTCCCAAGAAAACCCCATCAAGGATACAATTTACTTACATTCTTCCTACACCTTCATACATGTTAGTTTCATCTACCAAAGTCATGATCTCTGTATCTGTAAGATGTGCATGCTTTTTCGTTCGGTTTAGCTGTTCAATCTGTATGTCTGCAAGCTTCACCTTCTGCTGAGTATCAATAACTTTGGCTTGAAGCTCTGTGAAAGCCTAATCAAAACAAGTCCTTAATTTAGTAGGTAAATATTTTACAGGAAACATCTAAGTCAAATCCAAGTATGTTAAAATAAAGCATGATAACCAGAAACAAAGCTGTGAAATTTACCAAAGCAAACATCAATAAAAGTCAATATAATTGTAAACAATCAAGTCATCATGCTAAATACTGAATTTACTCAATCCTCAAGATACAATCAATTTGAAGCAAAACAAAAGCACACTAAATAATAACCATATTAAATAGCAAGTACTCAAAGAGTAATAAAAGCAATAAATGCAATAGTCAGAGGGAACTCAGAGATTCAAAACAAGAATCATAAAAGTAACAGCTAACTACATTTGTACTACACAACAAGGTTTCAAAGCACTTTCCCATATTAATTTGAAACGTTAACATGGGAACATTAATATGAAAATATAATGAGGTACATAATAATATATATCCCATTTACTCCTCTCAATAACCCTATGAGTTACGGATGGCAGTTTCATCAACTACAATTTACAAATTAAGTAACTAAATGAGTTGAGATAAAAGTGTGGCCAGGTACAGTGGCAGGAGGATTGCTTGAGCCCAAAAGTTTAAAACCAGCCTAGGCAAAATAGCAAAACTCATCTCTACAAAAAAAATCAAAAAAATTAGCCAGGCATGGTGGTGTGTGCCTATAGTTGCTACTCAGGAGGCTGAGGCAGGAAGACCAGTTGAGCCCAGGAGTTCAAGGCTTCGGTGAGCCATGATCATGCCACCACACTCAAGCCTGGGCACCACATTAAGACCCTGAATCAAAAAAAAAAAAAAAAGAGAGAGAGAGATAAAAGTGGCTTGCACAGGTTGAATAAGCAATGGATGGAAAGGCAGGTGTTTTAAATCCATTCCTTCTGACTCCTTAGCTCAGGAATCGTTCCATTTTACTGTCTACAGTAATACTCAGAATATGAATATTTTTAAGAGAAAGACCAAAAAAAAAAAGGGAGATACAATGCAAAGTACTAGGCTGGGGTGATGGCTCAAGCCTATAATCCCAGGACTTTGGGGGGCCGAGGCAAGAGGATCGTCAGAGTCCACAGGTTCAAGACCAGCCTGGGCGAGACCTTGTCTCCACAATAAATGAAAAAATTAGCTAGGCATGGTAGCATGCGCCTACAGTTCTGGCTATTTGGAAGGCTGAGGCAGAAGGATCACCTGAGCCCAGCAGGTTGACGCTGGGGTGGCAGTGAGCATGCCACTGCACTCCAGCCTGGGTGAGGAGTGAGACTCTGACCCAAAAAAAAAAAAAAAAAATGCAAAGTACTGGGCCAGGCACGGTGGCTCAAGCCTGTAATCCCAGCACTTTGGGAGGCTGACGTGAGGGGACTACTTGAGCCCACACACAGGTTCAAGAACAGTCTGGGCAACTTGGCAAGACCTCATCTCTACAATTCATAAATAAAAAATTAGGCATAGTAGCACGTGCCTGTAGTTCCAGTTGCTTGGAAAGTTGAGGTGGAAGGATTGCCTGAGCCCAGTAAGTCAATGCTGGGGTGGCCATGAGAGTGCCAATGTACTCCAGCCTGGGCGACGGAATGGGACTCCAACTCAAAAAAAAAAAAAGCAAAGTACTGGAAGAAGAATTGCTTCATGATCTTTATCCACATATACCAGGCCAAATTTGACCCTTGCATACACTTACTTAACTCAAAGATAAACAGTTCTTGGATATTCTTGTTGAAGTGCCTGGAATGACTTTCACATGCTGTCAAATTTACGCCTTAATAATAATACTTGTGACTGCAATAATATGACAAAGGCTACTACATAATTTTATTCTGACTGTTCTCACCTACCAGTAAGGTTCATAAGGTTTGGAAAGGTTTACTTTAGGAGAGGTGAGGTGCCTGGAATATCCTATTAGTCTCCACTAGACAGTAGACGATAAAACCTTTAAGCGACAAGTTTTTTTTTTATTCAGTTGGTTGTCAAAACTATTCAAATTAAGTCCATAATTACCTTCTTAGCATGCGTTCATTGTCCACATTTCTTAGCAACAAATGCAAACAGTATGGGAGACAAGTACATTCACAATTGTACTCCTGTTAGCTCTTTCACTAACCTTTAACTTAAATTTGAACTTTTAACAGAAGAAGAGGTAAAATTTTAGAATGCACAATCTTGTTTTGAAATGTAAAATTCCAGGTATTATCTGATTGCTCTGCATAGCTTGCTATGGAAGCTAGCATATTGGTAAAGATGCAATATTACAGCATTAGAAAACACTGCATAAGGTCTAAATTTACAAGATTCAAGGCAAGAATGACCCCAAAAAAAGACAAAAACACATAATATTCTCAGAGCAATAACAGCTTCATTTACTATGAGCAAGAACAATTTCAGCTGTTCTATTTCTTTTTCCTTTTTTTTGAGAAAGCAGGATTTATTGAGAGGACAGAAAAGCTCCCACAGTGGGAGGGGACCCGAGGAGGTTGCCCTGTCCTATTTCTTATGCACTTTGACCAGAGGCGGTCTTAAGATGTTGCTCATCTGAAGAACCTAAACTAATGAGCCAAAAAATGTGAGGTAAGACAGAGAATACTGGATTCTTGTCCCACCCTTTCACTGAGACTCTTCTTCTAGAAAAGTGGATTTAAAGTAGATTAATTCTAGGGTCCTTCCCAACCCACACACCCCCGCCCCCAAAATCATACGGTTTTAGATCATCAGTGGTGTTAGAATATTTGAACAAAGAGAGAAATCCAAATATTTCTGATACTATTTTATTTGGAAAACTTTACCGGAATTTTTTTTTTTTTAGAAGTCCTTCAAAAAGAGAGGGGGAAGGTGCCCTGAACTTAACATTGGTTACAAACATTACTGTTACTATGTCTGACTTCCTTAAGATACCGAGGCCTTTCAGGTTATGGGATGGAATAAACGGCCTAAAAACAAAGGTTGGACTTGGAGTTTTTCAAAAAAGCAAACGAGGCACAATTATAAGTAGCTCAGGCAAGGGGTCCCGAAGAGGCTTCAATTTAAAACTCTCTCTTCAGTTCTTACTATGAAACGGAGTCCCTGAAGGTTCCAAAAGTAACGAAATGGCTCTAGAGCTCAGAACAAGGGTACAGGCCCGCGATAGGCCCGCAGACTTACCCAACCCAGACCAACCGGCTTCTATCCAGCAGGAGCCGCTCGCCCCTACCCCAGCTTAAGAACCCGGTCCGGCCTTAAGGCTCTGGGAAGCCATTCCCTAGTCCCTTGGGGCCTCTTTCCTCCCGCGAGATTCGGGCCTTAATCGACATTCTTGTCCACAGTTTCCTCAACCTCCAAAGAGAAGCCTTTGCCTTCTCAAGACCCTCTTTTACCTTCTTCAACTCCAGATCCACGGGGGCCGCCATCTTGGCGCACTCTATGCGCCTGCGCAGTGGGAGTTGCCTGAAAGAAGGTGGGGGGAGGCGTGCCTTGGTGTGAGTGCACCCTTCTTCTGCGCCTGCGCGTGAGTCGGACTAACCCGGCTTCTTTTCCTTTCTCGGAGCGAATGACCTTTCAGGTATTCGGGATTCGGATTCAATCTGTCTAACCCATGTGACCGATTAAGTCTGGCTTCTTACTCCACATCTTCCAGACACATCCCAACGCGCAGATTTCGTGTGTGGCTCTAAGCAATTTGACAAATCGTTTAGTTTGTGCTGCTAAATTGAGATGTATGTAAATGAGGTCAAACCATCATTGTCGGTTCAGTCCTTCAGGTAGTCCCTGTGCTGTCAGGGATGAGCAAGAGTAAGTCCTGAACCTCAGGCGTTTCAGTATGGAGAAGACCATTAGAAAGCTTGGTTGGAGTGTTCTTCCCAAGAACTTATTTCTACTGAATCCTTCTCGAAGATCTTCTAGACAGACACAGTTGTTCTCCAGATAGGCCGAATACATTTATTTGTTTGAAAAAAATATAGGGTCTCTGGCTGAGTCTCATCCCAAACTTACTTACTTAGAATCTTTGAGAGTAGAGCCTGGAAATTTGCACTTTTGCAAACTCCTCCCAGGACCTGATAATGCAAATTGTCTGCAGACCACTTTTTTAAGAACCTCTGCTGTAAAAAAAAAATCTGGCATTTTTTAACAAGAAGGCTAGATAATAATTAACTTTTGGAAATGGAAAAAAACGGATGTTTTACCTACTTTAAAAACTGCTAGAAAGATAAAAGGGCAGGAAATTTGGAACCAGCCAGATCTGGGCTCAAGACTTGGTCTACCTTGAGCCTAGGTCTATCTGCTTTCATTTTCTAGAGTGTAATGTTGAGAAAGTCGCTTATTCTTGATGAACTTGATGAGCTTCAATCTCCTCATGTTTAATTTGAGAAAATGCTGACCTAACAAGGTTATTGGGAGGAATAATGAGATCAGGATGAAATGCTTCAGGCATAGCAGCATGCACACAGTAGGTACTCAATAAATAGTTGAAGTAGTTGATTTCCCTGTTTGTCTTTCAAAGTCCAGCAAATGGCCATCACATTCCCTGTTATCCAAAACAAAGATAATCTCTCCTCTGAACTCCTTTCAAGGAGGTCCTCTCTTCTTCCTCTCAAGGCACATAACACACACTTTTTTAAAATTTGTTTTTCCTTTTCGACTGTAAGCTCCTTGAAATCAAGAACTATGGGATAATGGTTCTCCTACTACTTATACCTAGAACATCTATCACAGTGCCTCACAGGGAAGAAATACAAAATAAATACTAGGGCCGGGAGTGGTGGCTCACGCCTATAATTCCAACACTTTGGGAGGCTGAAGTGAGAGGATTGTCTGAGCTCACAGGTTCAAGACCAGCCTGGACAACTTGGTGAGACCTCATCTCTACAATAAATCAGAAAAATTAGCCGGACATGGTGACGCACGCCTGTACTTCCAGCTACATGGAAGGCTGAGGCAGAAGGATCGCCTGAGCCCAGCAGGTCGAGGCTGTGGTGGCCATGAGTGTGCCACTGCATGCCAGCCTGGCCAACAGAGTGACATGCCTCCTCAAAAAAATAAATGAGCCGGGCTCGGTGGCTCAGCCTGTAATCCCGCACCTTGGGAGGCTGAGGTGAGTGGATTGCCTGAGCCTGCGGGTTCGAGACCCGCCTGGGCAGGCGAAACCTCATCTCTACAATAAAACAAAAAAATTAGCCAGGCGTGGTAGCGCGCGCCTGTAATTCCAGCTACTTGGAAGGCTGAGGCGGAAGGATTGCCGGAGCCCAGCAGGTCGAGGCTGCGGTGGCCAGGAGCGGCCACTGCACTCCAGTCTGGGCGACAGAGTGAGACTCCAACTCAAAAAAATAAAAAAATAAAAAATAAAAAAAGATCTACCCTCTTAGCAAATTTCAAGTGTATAGTACATTAATTGTAGTTACCATGCTGTACGTTAGAGACATTGGTATTTATTAAAGTGAATCTGTGGTAGAAGCGAGATATTTTGGCAACCCTGGTATCTTTCTTAAGTTCAAGGAGGAGCTCACGCACCGCTCACGGGGAGAAGGAAGCACTAGATGTCCGAACGTAGATAACTGTCACTGTCAAATAACTGTCTCTGAAAACCCTTCCCTTTAATGTATGCACAACCTATGAATAAATATGTTCTGAGTGTGCCCAAAGCTGTTTTTAAGTACCAACACTCTTAGCATAAGGCATCTCTACTCTACTGTCAATATTATGTGCCACTGAGATACTTGCCTTAACGAACACCAGTTTGAAAGTTTCAACTGCTCTCTATTCTCCTGACATATATTTCAACTTTTCAGAATCTGTTTTTTTCCAGGTGAAAAGGATAAAATAGGAGTGGTGTCTATCACCTATACAGAGACTTCAGGTGTCAGAAATTAGGATTAGGAGATTTTTGGCATAGGCATACTGATCAGAAAAGCGTGCTGATTCCTGTTCGGTTGTCAGTGTCTTCAAATGGGCCACAACGTCTCAAGTATTAAAATCCAAAATGACTGAAATAATTGCATGCTTTTGACATCAGGTATCAAAGCTGTGGGTTTTAGCATATGTTTCAGTCCCCAAATCCCTGTTCCCTTGTAGTCGTTTCCATTTGTCTTATTTGGGGGTTGAATGAATGCCACATGACTGTGTTTTGATGGCAGACCCTGACTCTCGGTTTTAAAGCAGCCTCTGTACCGTTTGAAGCAGCATAGGCAATGGTGATAAGACCTGGGTGCTGATACACATTATGAGTCGGGAATTCTGATGCATACATTCATCACTGTGATGAGTCTCCTTTTCTGCCACTTCTTGTTCCTGGTAGATCAACAGGCTAAAAATGCCCCCATATCAGTAATCGTCTATCAAACCATCTACACATACAAATCATGCTGTTTATGTTTACAGGTATGTACCCAAAATGAAGGACATTTGTCTTGTTGTTGCCATGATATATGGAGCAATCCCACCAGGATCAATGCTCCACAGATTCATTAAGGGGGGTACCAATTCTCTTTATGTGGGTTTCCCATTGACAAATGTGGCTCTCTTTTCATTGAAATATGGTACTCGTTTATTTCAATCCTAATGCAAAGGTTTCAATGTCAAAATTGCATGCTCTAAAAGAATAACCAAGCTTCTAGAAAGAGTTGTTTCATATGCATTGTCTACATTTCTTTTTTTTTTTTTTTTTTTTGAGTTGGAGTCTTACTCTGTCGCCCAGACTGGAGTGCAGTGGCTGCTCCCGGCCACCGCAGCCTCGACCTGCTGGGCTCCGGCGATCCTTCCGCCTCAGCCTTCCGAGTAGCCGGAATTACAGGCATGTGCTACCATGCCCGGCTGATTTTTGATTATTGTAGAGATGAGGTCTCGCCAAGTTGCCCAGGCGGGTCTCGAACCCACGGGCTCAGGCAATCCACTCACCTCAGCCTCCCAAAGCGCGGGATTACAGGCTGAGCCACCAAGCCCG